>RJWM01000959.1:0-177448 GCA_004363535.1 Dasyprocta punctata
ACATGATTTAGTATCCAGAACAGTCACAGAATTTTTAAATCATCTCCCAAGAAATGTTAATTATTTCATTTTTTGTATTGTAAACAACCTTGCAGCGACCAGCCTGAGCCCTTGCCTGATTAATTCCTTGGGGCAGCCTTCCAGAATCAGCCTCTGGTTCAAAGAGCACGTCCTCTTTTGATATATGTTGCTCTCTGGAAATGTTGCCCTAGTTTACTCCCACGAGCGCGATATGAAGATGTCCACTCTCCAGCACTCTCGCCCACACCAGGCCTGGTTAATGGCATATTTTGAAACTATTTTATAGCGTGGTAATTGTGTGTAGGAAGGAGCCTCTAGTATTGTGTTAGTAGCCCCTGCTTGGGTGAAATGATAAAGCAAGTTATCTGATACTTGACAAAAGAATATTTTTCACTGAAGAGAACATTAATAATTAATAATAGATTACAGGAATGGTGAAAATATCAACAGCCTCAGTAGATTGCCATAAATGTCTGTTCTTTTAAATTATCTTTGGATAACTTTCCAACAGCATCAGAAACTTAAGTTTTAATGACTTGAATGACATTTATCAACTTTTCCATTATTAGTGCAAAATAAACCACCGTCACTTTATAGCCAAAAAAAATAATTAATCTGCACCACAGCACCTTCTTGCATGAGTCACCAGATGCCACCGACCTGTACCGAGTCTCAGGAACCTTTGGGAGGGATTTTCCATCTCCAGCAAGGCTCACTGACAAAAATCTCTGCTTACCTAAATATCAATTCTGAAATATATACACAAATATGGAAACCGGTTTTACTTTGCCAAGCAAGGGTTATTACAATGATGGAGACAGATGAGAATTCTCTATCTCTGCTTCCTTTTCAAGTATACAGACCCATTCCTCTCAGTTAAAGGCAAGTCATGAATTTTACCTCAAGCTTTAAAAAAGCAAAAGCCAATCTGTCATATGCTAATTGCAGTCATTGTCAGAATGTTGTCACTGTGGCAATACTCTGGACAGTGCACCAGGCAAAGCTATAACCCAGCCTCAGTGGTCCGACCTGCCTAGGATGACATACACTGTCTCAGTGTCCTCCACGGAGACATAGCCATAGCTGTGCTGTCTGCCTAAGTCCACTTTGAGTCACAGTCCTAGGATCGTCAGCCCATTAGAGAAAAATGATTCTATTTTAAGTATCCTTAAAAGCACTTTATTTTGTACAAGTTTCCATCTTTAACAGTCGTTGGAATACTTTTGCCTCTATGGTTGATTTAAGAATAGTTAAAATCTTCAAACAACACAACAATGCCAAGAAGTAGAATTTAAGGTACAAAGTTTAATGGAAATTCCAACTCTCTGAACGGTGCCACTTCTTAGATGTGGCTCAGATTAATCTAATTACAATGTAAGATTAAACAAGCCTAGAAAAGCAAGTACTGTTAATGTTATGCTTAGAATTTTTCTTCTTTCCATTTATTTTACTCCTGTAAGCGTAAAATTTTTAACTGACATTTCAAAATATCCTGAGCACAGAATTTCAAAAAGATCATTGGTTTTGTTCTGTATTTGTTTAAAACACACACACAGACACACACAAAAATTGTTAGTAACATTTTGGCAATTATGTTAAGGTATGATACACTGTATTAATTACTGTTCTCCAAAAAATTGTTATGAAATTTCATTCTATTTGTCTCATAAAACAAAGAAGAGTACTTTTTTATACCTTCTTTATCGTATCTACTTGTGCAACATTAAAATAAAAATATAAAAAGGATCAAAACCAAAAATATCAAGTTGCACAAAATATACACAGATCACCATTCTTGTGTATCCCCAGTCTGCAGAATGCAAGATACAATCATAAACAAGTGCTAAATTCCAGTAAGTACCCTGAGGAAAAGAATTTCTCCCTCTTAAAATTAGTAAAGTTTAAATGCATTAGAATCGAGGAAGACAAGGGCTGAAGCAGTTGGGAAACATTGCTTCCCACTCCGCATTGTTGTGATAATTGGGCAGATGAGCAGAGGTAGACACGAGTCAGAATCGAGAGGAAGGAAGGAGACCATCACAAGGAACTCCTATGGAATGGAAAGACCATCGGACCTACAGTCAAAGAAACTCTCTGTCCTGATTGCATAATTCACTAACTGTCCAATAGTTGGCTAACTCTTGAATCCATGTGAAACTCAGTTCTATCATACTTAAGAAAGGCTTTGCAGAGTTCAAATACGATAATTGGCATTATGGTAGGTAGCACACTACCCAGTACACAAGGGGTTCACAATTATTCGCTATATAAATGAGCGACCAATTCCTAGTGGGTCGAGAACTGACAAAATCAACACACCGTTCTACTGAGGTGAACCAACCAAACTTTCTGAAGTACTGGAAATACATTTTTCTCTATTTACTGCTTTAAAATAAAAAAGACATCATGACGCCTATCTACCAAATGCTTCAGAGAACTGATGTTCCGTTGGAACTTTTACAACTTCGTTGGAGTTGCTACAGGAGCCCAGATCCTTCCCTGTCTGCTTCCCCAACAAGTGCTTACATAGAGAATTCCTTGGTGGCCCCTGGGTCCTGCAGAGCCACCCTAATGCCAAGTGCAGACAGTGTGGCATGGAAAGCTTCCAGGAACATGGAATCTTAAGTAGGCTAAAGAAGGGAAGGAGGCAAGTTACAACCAACTAGAATTGCACACATACTTCCTTCCATTATAATATTTTCCCAAATGTTACATATATTTCCAGTCTACTTCAAGTCACATTGGTTCGTTCATTATCATCATTTCAAAGCCTTTCTTTCGCCTTCCTCTATTCCATCAACCCAGGTTTTCTCAAACCTAGGGATGAAACCGTTACGATGAATGAAGACTAGGGGTGAGACTGCTGGACAGTCTTTATCCCTTTCTCCTTTTCCCTTCCAGTAACTGACTAAATGCCCATCTTTCACCCCAAAACCAAAATCCGCACAGTAAAAACAGCAGGACTTGGGTCAAGGGTTCTGATACTGTTAGAGTCCAGAGTTGTCATTCTTACGACCAATATAAAACTCTAACTTAGCTTCCCTAATCCACTGAAAAGGGGGATTTCTGTGATTGCATTTGAGAGATGAAGTCAGATTTCAAATTCTCCCCAGCAAAGAGCTTTGATCTCCCCCGTGATGTTCTCTGCTTTTTCCACACAACTTTTGCATACAGTTGTTCAATAAATGATGTTTTCAGTCAAGTATAAACCAAAAGCACACAAATGAAATAGCTTGATGAGCAGTCATAAAGTGAGTGCAGACTCCTAACTCAGGCGTAAACCAGCGTGAATACTGAGGGAAAACCCGAGGGCTCCCTGTGCTGCTGTAGATCGTTCTTCATCCTTTTAAAAAATAATATAAATATTATGATAGAACATGTAATATTTTGTGTCTGGTGTCTTTTAAAAAATACTATGTTTGTTAAATGCATCCAAGTTCCTTCAGGAAGCAGTAGTTTGGTATTCCCTTGTATAAATACATCGTAATTTATTTATTCAATAGACTGTTGAATGATATTGGATGGTTTTCAGACTGTGCAATTAAGAGTACTACTTATATAAACACGCATGTGCATGGCTTTGATACACATATGCACAAGTTGCTATTTGGTTTATATGAAGGAGTAGGATGCCTGGTCATAGGGTGTGCATATGTTTAATGGTACTACCAACTATTTTTTTCAAAATGTTTGTATAAATCTGGCGTCCACCAGCAGTACACAAGGATATCAGCGGGTCTACTACTTCTCTATTAATATTTGGTATTGCAGCCAGTTTGTTTTAACCATTCTTCTGAATATGAAATGAAATTTCATGGTGGTTTTACTTTGCATTTTTCTGATTATGAATACAAGTCAAAGCATTCCAGATGTATACTGGCAATTTGAGTATTTTTCCTTATAAAGTGACTGTTTTAAAGACTTTGGACTGTTTAACAGAGTTTGTAATTTAGCTATCTTCATTTTTCTTGCTGATTTAGAGAAATTGTTATGTATTCTTGATATAAACACATTTAAATTATATGTGATAAAAATAAATTCTACCACTCTGTGGCTAATCTTTTTACCTTTTCATTGTGAACCTCTTTTAATACAGCGTGATGCTGTTCTGTGGCTTGCCCTTTCTCTCTCTCTTTCTCTTCCTTCTTTCTCCTTCCTTCCTTCCTTGCTTCCTCTTCCTCCTCCTCCTTCCCCTCCCTCTCTCTCACCTCTCTCTGTCTCTCTCTCCCCTCTCTCTGTCTCTCTGTCTCTCTCTCTCTCTGTACTAGGAATTGAATCCAGCACCCTCACACCAAGCTACAATTCCAGCCCTTTTATGAATTTTTAAATTTGCAGCAGAGCCTCTTTAAGCTGCCCAGGCTGGGCTCAAACTTGCATTTCTCCTGTCTCAGCCTCCCAGAGTCCTATGACTCAATACCTGGCAGTCTTCTTATCCTGTGTGAATATTTTTCAAATTTAAGATCAACAACTCATCTTCTCAAAGTCTTTTGACTTTACCTTGCATTTTTAGATCCACAGCACACCAAAACTGATGGTTGTGTATGATGTGAGTTAGAAATCAGGATTTATATTTGAATATGAATATGCATATATTATTGCATACTTCTTAATGATACAATACATAACATCTTAAATTTAGCAGAATATAGTAATATTCTGAATTAACTACATTATGTCTATGACAGAATACTGCATACCATATTAAAATGATTAAACCTTTGCAAAAAATGATAGAAGCTGATATTCTTAAACAAAGCGTGATCAAACTTTTAAATTAAAAGATGACAAAGTAATACCTCAAACAGTTTGGATAATTTCATAAATCAAATATGCAATGTTAATTAATGATTTTTAATAAAGTTTCCTAATTTTATTATCTAAGTTAACATATTCTAAAACACAAAATTTTGGCCCCTTAAACTAGTGGTGTCTATATTTCAGGTGGGAAAAATCAAATTGTACTGGAATATCTTGCTGCTGTACGACAAGATTATGTTTAAAGATCTGTACAATTTTAAAATGGACAAGAATATTCCAATAAAAGGGTAAAGAAGCAATAATAACTAGAATGCAGTGGAGAAAGTTCAGCATTTAAGTTGCATCGGTCTGTAACATTACTCAAAAAATAAATGTTACACTAACTGCACAAATTTAAATTAATAAAGTTAATAAACATTATAGATACCTTAATGGTCTATGTAAATAAACCCAAGGTATTTGAATATCATTTTCAAGTTTTCATCTTCATCTACTTTGGCCATCACAAATCTTAAGCTGTATGTCATACATATGCATATATATTGTGCATAGAAAAACACAAATGTTAAGATACATTTAAAATTATCCCAAATATGCTTATATTTCTGTCAATTGCAGGTTAAACATTGTTAAAATTAGCTGAGTAGGGACAGACTGGAAAGAGTAGAAAGTAAGAACACTGGGTAAAGCTTTCCCTGGGGACTAAATACTTTGTAATGTGGAAGTTCCCCAAATGAGGTCTCCCACAGGGCAACATCGGCTAGGACGAGTTACTAGTTACCAGGCATGACAGCCCGGCCTTTCCCATGAACTGGAGCAGTTCTCAGAGCCTGGAGTTTTAAAACCTCAATTGGAGAACCACTAATCTCACAGAACTATTTACAATACTGCACCTTTCAGAGCTCTTGATCTAACTTTTGTGGGCCACTGGAGCCTGACCTTCATATCTCTCAGGAGGATTTGATTATTTGTAGATCAAAAGAATCTACATTTTCTCTCCCTTGTTACATGAAAACTAGTCCTTTTGATACTCCACTCAACCCCAAAGTGCTAGGATATGAATTCAAATCCAGATGTGTCTTCTTGTTACAAGGTTGAACTCTACTCTATGCCATGCTCTTTCTCTCCAAAACTTCAAAACTGTGTCTACAAAGAAGAAGGTAGAATAAAGTAATTTCTTCAAACTGGGTTTCTACTAGGTCTTGAGCTCTATAGACACAACATCTCTGATCTTTGTAACTGGAAATCAATATAAGGATGAGATGCAGGAAGCTGCCACTGGGCAAGGCTCCGTGTGGAGCCGGCCTTGCACAGTAGGCAAGGCAGGGCTGAGCCTGCTCTCTCGGTCTGTCCAGATCCATGCCAGGCTCCTTGCACGGTGAGCCTGCGCCTCGCTACCATACCCTTCTAGTGTGAATGCCACACACAGGCCATGAAAGTTTATCAAATGTACGGATGAACAAAGGAATGGTCTGCATTTCCCTGTTACTGTGTTTCCAGGGGCCACTGCTAAAGAACATGCATTCGCTCCATGGATGGTTTCCAGATTGCTTCCAGAAACAGAGAAGACAATCAGACCACCATGAGAATCTACTTAACAGAGGAGGCAAGAAAAACACTAGAATCCTCGAGGAAGGATGATATCATCAAAATGCCGAGACCCTTTGAGGAGAAACATTCCTGTCACTCCATAATCTCAAGCCATGTGTGTTCCTGAGGCTCCTTGAAAGCATTTAAAATACCCAGAACACATGAAAAGAAAATTTATAACTTCTTCCATGAAAATGTGAGATTTGACATCTCAAAAATCTTCCCATACCACTATGAGCTGCTTATGGTGCATTTCATTTCACTTACCTTCCAGATAACTTCATAGATAAACCCCACTCAATTTAATTTTAAAAACATTTAAAAATTACACAAAATGACATAAGGAGATGAATGCCAGTGTCGCTACTGTTCCTTGGAGGAGTCATGGGGCAGGGGAGAGAAAGAAACAGATTACGACGCTGCAGACATTTGCTACTTGAATAGCAGCAGGAATGGAAAACACACAGGGGTAACATTTTAAAGCTGTGTGTAGGAGGCACTTGCACAAAATATTTTGCCAACAGGATTTCTGTGTACCCCTCTCACACACTGCTTAGGAAATTTACCCCAGAATAGAGATTCTCAACTCTTTTTATTCTTTCCCTTGCAAGCTGTCTAGTCTATGTAATCAAAGTCCACCACCAAAATAGTATTCAGGTGCTGACAAGATTGATAGGTCCCTTGTCTTTGTCACAGAGGGACAGAGCTGGGTATTTTCATTTCACTCAGCCACAGTTGTGAAAAATAATCTCTCTCATCTACCTCCTCCAGCAAGCTCCACTGCTGGTTTCCTACTCAGCTTCTCTGCTAGCGCCAAATGACATTTTCCCTCTATTTTGCTGGTAGATATTCACCATCTCCAGGCATGTTTATTAATATTTGATCAGATGCATAATATCTTGAACATTTATTCATGTTAATAATAAAAAAATCATGTGAAAGTTCTCTGGAAGAGCAGTTGTGAGACTAAATCTGTTGTGAGATGCTAAAAATAGCTGGTTTTTCTCTTTCTTTATGTCACTATAATGTCCCAAGGCATTTCCACGTGTGAACTTATGGGTCATGTTGACATCAGACCCAAATTCGCAGATTAATTTCTACAATTGTAGGTAAATCGTATTAAAATTTTATTAAAATTAGCTCAGACTCGAGTATACAAAATTCAAATCTTTTTCTGTGCCACACCTACCTGAGCCCTCCCTGCCAAGTCTGACTCAGCTATTTTATGGCACACACATTTCACTCAACCTTTGGAAACATTCTGCTCCTACTGCTTTACAACCAGGCTGAACACTGGGCCTTGAGAAGCCTCTTAGGTCTTTGACTACTAATGATGGCCCCATAAAATTGCTGAGAGTGGCTTATGGTGTCTCTCCTCAACACCATCAAAGGTACAAAATCCTTGTTCAGCAGTGTTAATTACTCCCATGTTTACTAAAAGTTAGAATAAAACAATCTCTTACTCCAAATAAGGATAGCATTACTTTCCAATCTCTGTGTTATAATGTTTCTGAGACTCCAAATCGGCACTGCTTCCCCCAAATATCTCACTGCCCCTTGGTCTGCAGCTCCCATGTCTTCTACGCACAACTCAGGCCCCCCTAGTCATACCAAGTTAAAAAACTAAGTTCATAGGAGAAAAAGTGATCCAGTTTTCCAGGCCTCATAGCACAGAACTTCTTTTAAACAGTCTACTTGCCTCAGAGTAGGCGTTAAATCATTTGATCACCTCTGTATCAAGATTATTTTTATTTGTGGCATCTACTGGGGAAAAAAGTCAGTCATCCTTATCACAAATAAAAATACATGATACAGAAGTGATCACATGATTTAACATCTACTCTGAGGCATTTTTAGTAAAAGAGATCATCATTATATTGGAACCATCACACTGGTACAAACCAGAGTGGACTCAGCCAGATGAGAACGGGTGGTTACTGTCCCTCTAGATTTCTGACTGTTTCTAGTCTTCACTTACTCTAGACATTTGGTCACTAAAACATTTACCCATTAGGGTGACAGCCTTGACTGACTACACACAATGTAAGCTATGGATCAGAAGATCAAAAAATAAGCATAGTAGAGCTTCTATCCTAATAAAACACAGAACCTGGTAGAGAATTTCTCTTTAAAATTCAATGAAATAATGACAACAAACCATGAATTATGGTGGTGCACGGATAAAAATAAGAATAATAATGAATGCAGGCGTTACGGCATACAGACAAGGGGAATGTACCAGCCAACGTCCATGAGTGCACGTGTCCCTGCGCGTGCCTGTGTGTCCCTGTGCCCCGCGGAGGTACGTGCCGGGGGTCTGGCTATGGAGCTGGTACTGGCTGCACTGCTGAAGAGCAATGGGAGACGACAGCAAGCGAAGAGGACACAGCGGGTAGAAGGACTTGGATTTGGAGTAAGAGATTTTGAGAAAAATTCAGGAATTGATAAAATTTAAATAAACTTGGAGGAAAAGTAAACATCAAACAGTGGCCTGTGGCAGCAGGGCCCTCCGATGAAGTCCCTTATAAGTTGTGTTAAGCACTCTGATGACAGTGGAGTACTCTCAGGAACTTCCAAGTTATACAAAACACAGAAATACGTAAAGTAATAAAGACTCAAGCGAAGTAAACAAGTGTATACACATGAATGCCTGTGATCCAATAACGCTTTATTGACAAAAAGCCTGGGAGACAGAGTTGACTTGCAAGTTGCAATTTGCCAACCCCTGTCTTAGACTACACCTGATTGAGTTAGCACTAGTAATGTATTTTCCTTATAGGCATAGTCTGTATTTTCTAACACAGTAATTGGGGTTTCCATTTCTAAAGGCCATCCTTGTATCTGCAATAGTATAATGATTACATAGTTAATATCTGAGACAGTCTAAGTGGCTGCTGATTTGCTGAATCTGATACAAAGATACTACAGTCCACAAAAAGGGAAAAAAATGGGTTTAACTTCTGAAACATAACCGTGATTATTTGTCCAGTAGCAAAAATGTTACAATCTATATTCTTCTAAAAATTTTACCTATATAAACAAACAGACAAGGTTTAGAGACTGGTATGATTGTCTCATTTACAGGATGTTTCACTGGGAACAATTCAATAAAAAAATCCTGAGTGATAAATAAATGCTATCAAAACACCGAATTACATTCTCAAGTCTTTTGTCATTTGTTATTCATTCAATAAACATTTAATAAAGATATTAGTGTCACGTAATGGATTAGATATTAGAATGCAAATATAAATAAACTGTTTTCATTCTAAACAAAACTATAGTGCAGAAAGCTTACTGAATTCCTCATGTAGATGCTTTAATTTTCAAGTGGAAGTATGCTTTGCCTTTTGCCAGCTTGGATGCACAAGTGAATTTGATGACCAAATTAAAAGGAGCCTGTGAAAAGCCCACTTTACTCACAAGGATCCCAGGTTTTTCCAGCATCCTCCTGCCTGCAGTCTCTCAGACACTTAAGCGTGTCCATGAGTTAGTCACTGGTACTACTCATTTTTAACTCCTTGATGGACAAATAATCTCTTGGGTCTTCTGCTAAGCACCAGGGACTGAAAACAGACATCTTGAAAAACTCCCTTTGTCTTTCCTGGATGTCTCCAGCTCTAGTAACAGAGGTGGGATCTCCACAGCTGGGGACAGTTTGCTGGAAGTGCTAATCAGCTCTACAGTGAAATTCCTGTGACTGAGCTTACTGTCCCTGTTAGCTCTGGAGTTTGTTCCTGGTCCCCTCATTCCTCGTGTTTCTGGCTACACTTATGACACCAACTAAAGTTTTCAAGGTATGAACACATAATTTCAAATACAGCTCAGTAAACAGTGCCCTGTAGCTAAAGCATCAGGTCTCAGGGTCGTGATCCTTTGGTGGTTCAGTCAGGCACCCCTATGTGATGTGTTACAATACTGCATATGCATTGTTATGCTGCTGTATGTGTGCATCTACGGGTACACGCATGATGCCAACATAGTAACATCAACAGAGATTCCAGAATCATCCACACCTCATAGCAAAAAATCCTCCTACAAGCATCTTCCTTCTTTACATCAGTAATTGACATCTTTGCAATACATTCAAGTACTGGTCCAGAGATGACCGTTTCTTATGAGCTCCATCACACACATGTCTATATTTTTGAATTCTGATTTAAGAAGCTTCTATACTTATAAAATTATGAGGCTTTGTTTTCTCTCCATCTGGGGAAAGTGAGCCTTGACTTCTAATAAGCATCTTAGTTTCAAATTCTTGTCCAGGTACAGTCAGCAGTGAGTTTATAATTTACTTGTAATATAATAAGCTTCATTAATTATAGTCAAAATTGCTATAGCAAACACTTCTGCTTGGACATAAAAAGCTCCGAGGAACAGCATTCACACGCTAACAATAAAAAACAGCTGAATAACATACAAAGTCATAATATTCCTGAGTCCCTAGTAGAGCTGAGTTTGCAAAGTAATTATATAACTGAATTCCAAAACAGAATAGACCTTTCCAAGGACAGACGAGACACATTAAGCATGACATCTTTAGCAAAATGTGTTTGTGAGGTGTCAGTTTAACTTGAGTAAGAGCTACCTTGCAGATGAGTACATTCTGGCCATGCCTGTGGATTAACATGTAGGTCTGTAAACTGGAAGGAACTCCCACCAGTGATAGGAATGGCACCAACCCGTCATCCTATAGCTTGGAGACTCATGGTTTTTGGACATTGGTCTCTAGTTCCTTCAAGCCCCAGTGCAGACTCTTAAGCTCTGAGACAGATTTACATCGATGTCTCTGCAGTGAGCTTCCAGGGCTTCGACCTTCAACTGCTGCTGCACTCTCCAGCTCTGCAACTTGCAAAAGGTAATTTTGCATTCCTCCACTTGGACCTTTCCTGATCCTGGAAGCTTAGTTCATAATCATAATATATGTATAATCACAGGTACATTTTATACTGAATCTGTTCTTCTAGGGAACCATGGTTAACACAGCAGAGGTGGCTGCCAATGAAGCGGGTAAGAAAATATCAATTTAAGATGTAATGCATTATGAAAAATCACATACAGGCTACCATGGTGGACTAGAGCAGAAAAAAACAGACAAAATGCAAAGCCTGTCTTTGCTTATGAGATCTCCTTGGGCCTGCATTAGGACCTCAGAGGAAAAAGTGAGGAGAGGTAGAAGGTTAGGGGACAGACATACGGGATCACATTGACCGCTGTTAACCAGTAGACACGAAATACTCTACTGTTGTACAAAGCAAAAGATTAATATTGTCAGACTTGGAGAAGGGCATTAAAATGGTCAGTTCCAAGACATGGACGAAGATCCCTTATGATTGGGGGAACATAGGTAGGAAAAAATACCCCGGTCCTCAGGGAAAGAGCAGGAATTATCTTTGGCCCAGAATCCAATGTTGATACCAAGCAGGAGTCTGAACCTCCCGTGTCAACAACAGGAAATGCCTGCCCAAGGCCAAGTGTGAGCCAAAGCTGAGTTCCTTCCTCATGGAGCGGAGGCCCAGGAAGGTGAGATTGGGGTCTGAGACCCAGGTGCGCAGAGAGCTCCAGGACTGACACTGGGCCCGAAGGCCAGCGCGGTCCTGACCCACAGCCAGCAGGACACTGAGGGTCAAGAATGAGCTGTCTGTTCTTCCAGAGGAGCATGAAGAGTCCCTTCAGAGCAGAGGCAGACAGGATTTCTGAGCACTGTGGCTGAGCGGGGTAGGCACCGGTTCCACTAACATTCAATCAAGAATTCAGAAACAGGAAAAGAAGGAAAGCACCCACCAATGAGTAGGAGGAAGCATTCCTGGTACCCAACTCAGTGCTCGCCCAGATGTTAAAATGTTTCAGTGACTTTAAAATAGCTTTAAAATGAATGCATTCACCAAATTAATGGGAAAGGTAAACAAAACACATGAGCACATGGGGAATGCATGGAGAACATTAATAAATTAAATGAAAAGGCTAGGAATAAGAAGTATGATACCAAAAGTGTGAAATTCCTTTAACAAGCTTATTAGTAAAATCAACAAATTAGAGAAAAGAAACAACATATGTGAACACAGGCTAATATATATTACCCAACTCTGAAACAATCAGAAAAACAGTGAAGCAAATGGAATAAAGTTCAAAATGTGGGGCAATATAGAGGCAAAAAGACTTAAAGAATTAATTTCAGAGAAACAAATAGGACAAATATACATTAAAAAGGACTATGCAAATATTTTCCAAAAAGAAAGAAAGCTAGAGATCCTGGAAAGTAGGAATTGTAAATAAGATAAATATGAGAGAAAAAAAAAAGTAAGCAAGCAAGCAAGCAAGAAAGAGAGAGAGAGAGAGATTCTAGTAATTATATGAACACAAAAATATTTTTTAAAATGTCCTTTAGGAAAACACAGAATTATGGAGAATATAACACACACAAAAAAAATTAAAATTACAACAAATTTTTGTCCTAAATCATGCAAACCTAAAGAAAATCAAATATACTTTTTCAAATATCAGAAGGGGGAAAATAATTCTGTCAACCCAGAATTCTATACCCAGCAATTATTTTCATAATGAAGGCAAAATAAAAGCCTTTCCAAACAATTAAAATCTGAGAAAACCAATTTCTAGCAGAACTATTTCCTAAGAGATATTCAAGGAAATTCTTTAACAGAGTAGGAAATTAGGCAGAAACTCAGTTTAGATCAAAAAATAAATAAACAACAAAGGAAAAGTAGAAAAGTGAAAGAAAACAGAGAAGAATTTCACTGTATTTCCAGTGAATACATACATTATTTTTGTTATTTATACTCATGTAGCAAAACACTTACAACAAATTTAAATGTAGAATATATGAAAATAACTCAAACCTTATAGAAAATTGAAATATATTATTAAACAGTTCACATATTACATCAAATTTATAAAATTGTTTGAACATAGATATGAAAAATAAAACATGTAAACACGCATTTTGAATACTTTCAACACTTTAAAAGTGTAATTGTAAAGCTAATATCAGAGGTAGAATTAAATAGTAAAAATAAAGTATAAAGAAAAAGAGAAATGAAGTAAATAATAAATTAAATGAAGAAAATTATCAATATATTAACTTCAACTTAACCAATATACTATTTTAACCTAAATTCTATTGTTGAAAGAAAAAGTTTAAATACCCAAATTAAATTTCAGAAAATCTCAGAATAAAGTAAATGTAACTATATGCTCTTCTGTGAGACTTTCTTTAAATATAAAGACATAGGTTAAAAGCAAAAGGATTAGAAAGGGTATGATGTGCCATCATTAATTATTAAAATTTGGAAGTGTAGATTAATATCCGACAAAAGTGTCACCAAAACAAGGAATACCATCTGGTATATAGGAGGACAGTAAATATATCAGTTAATCAGGGGGACCAGGTTAATGCTAAATCCTCATACACCTAAAATGACAGAATGACAGATAATCTGAAGCAAAAACCATAAAGTTGTCAGGAGAAATAGACAAAACCACAATTGCAATTGGAAATTCCAAAGTTGTTCACTTGGTAATTGATAAAATGGGTAGATGGCACATAGGACTGTAGAAGAACCAAGCACTAGCAAAGGACATCAGCTGGACGACAGAACACCGTACCCCACCGTCGTGGGAGCCATGGTTCTGAAGGAAGCAGAGGCACCCGGTGAGATGGTCCACATCCTGCCAGGTGAAACAGACATCAGCCTGTGGGAGGGATTCATCACGCCCGAAGTGAATTAAACTAGAAATCGGAAAGACAAACCTCAAACTAGCAACCAAAATTCACCATGGGTTAGACAGGAAGTCACTACATACAATAGGAAATATTTCCATGAGATCGCAGGTCAAACATTGTTGTATAAAACCAAAACATGGAACAATTACACATCATGGTACATTTATGTGGGAAAATAAGAAAGACTGGGATTATAGGGATGTGCCACCATGCTGAGCTGTCGTCATTGTTGTTGTTATTATTATTAATATTATTATTATTACTTGACACTGGAGTTTGGGTCCCGTAAACACTAATCATACACTGTACCTCTGAGGTGCACACATCGACACATTTAACATTTTTTTTTATTTTTAAGAGAATAAAACCAAACAAAATAAAACATTATTAAGGTATAAATTATTTAAAAAGTATCTCTGAATTCAATACAGCCCCATCAAAATTCCAGAAACTATTTTGCATCAATCTAAGATATAATTATAAAACTTATATGGAAAGGCAAATGAGTTAGAACAGCTAAAAACAAATTTTTTGAGAAAAGACACCATTGTGGTCACTCTCAAGAGAGACGTAGAGCTGATCTAGAATGGCACGGTAGTCAAGGTAGCACAGTAGCAGCAAAGAGATGAGTCTGTGCGTCTGCACCGTAAAACAGTGAAGCAAACAGACTCAGACGAGAACTGAACTCAGCGGAGGGAGGGTTGGCTCGTAAACTAGGATGCTCGGATCATTAGGCATTCTATCTAAAGTGACACTTGACTCGCTTTGTTTATCAGAAATTAAGTAGAACTGTAACAATAGTTCCATGAGAAAAAAAGGAGAAAATTATTGTGAACTTCTTAAAAGTAAATTTGTTACATATAATAGAAAAATATAAACTCTAAAAGAAAACTTTAAGTGCTACTTCACCAAAATTTAAAACTTCTGTTCTTTGAAAGACATGAAAATGAAAGAGACAAGCCACAGACTGTAAGAAAATATTTGCAAAATCTATATCTGGGGAAGCTTGCAGGAACATATGTAAAGAATTCCTGAATTGGTTATGAAGAATCCAATTATCTAAATAAAGAATGAGCAAAAAAAATTGAATGGATATATCACAAAAGAACATACACAAATGGGAAATGAGCACAAGGAAAGGTTCTTAACATCAGGGTTTGTTAAAAAATGAAAATTAAATCCACAGTGTGGTAACAGTACCTACCTAATTAAATGGCCATGGGTATACAAAGACAATTCCAGGTAGCAGCGTAGACACAGAGCAGCTAGCCCTGTCTGCACAGTACCGGTGGGAATGAATGCAAACTGATGCTGCCACTGTGGAACAGTTCGCCAACTTCTTACAAATTTAAACATGCATTTTCCATATGACCCAGCAGTACGCCCTCTGGTATTTACATAAGATAAATAAAAACTTAGGTTTACCCAAAGTCTGTACCAGAGTATTTATAGTAGACTTATAAGTTTATAATCTCTCACACATATGAACAACCAAATATCTGCTATCCCCATGTGCATTAAAATCTATGGTACATCATTATAAAACAATACTTCCTACCAATGACAAAGAATGGACTATGGGTATATTCAGCAGCACAGAGGAATCGCAAATAGAACACTCTTTAAGGAAGTAGTCATGGGCTATATATCTGTGATTCAATGGATACAGCATTCTGTTTCTTCTTAAGCTCCCTGAAGATGATTCACTTCAATTAAAGAAGATACTGCTTGGATAACGTGTTTTATTTTTTCATTTTGAGCATTCACAATTATTACGCAAAACACTATTTTAGAAATTTTCACAAAGCAAGCAAAACTGTAGGTATAGAAATCAAATCATTGGCTAACAGTGAGTAGGACTGAGGTAAGGAACTGATTCCAAAAGGTACTAAGGTACATTTTCATGGTGACATTTGTAAGTTCTATCTTGGTTTCAGGAGTGGCTACATAGTTAGTCAAACCTATAACCTATACAAACCTATTTCATGGCGGCTAATTTAGAGTGAATTATATGTTAATAAATAGGATTTTCTTACAACCTCTTTTTCAAAAAGATAATATGTGCAAGAGAACAAATAGGTTTCATCTGGTAAATTTAAGGCCAAATGATGGGAAAATACTGTCTTGCTGTTCTTATTTGCCTTTAAGTGTTTTCCAAATGCATATATCATGCAACAATTCGCTTTATTGTAGATGCAAACTTGGAAGGAAAGAAAAACTCAGTGACTCAAACTTGAGCTCAAAGGTAGGTGATGTGGGGTTCAGAGGTCAGCTGTGAGACCTTGTCCTTCATTTGTAGCCAGCCCATCTGGGTAACAGGGGCGTGTGCCACAGAGTCATGCCACACTTCTCCTGCATAAACAGAAGATACTCCTTCAAGGAGTCTGCTAAGAGGCTTAGACTAGAGTTTAGGATTATACTAAAAATGACACAAATCAAGTTTCTAGCAACAAGATTAAATATTGGTATCATCCAGAATTGATCTCTATCCTCTTCCAATCTGAATGCTTACCAAAACATAGAGTATGTATCACTGATACAACCATTCTTCTCCAGTTTCATAAAAAAGATTAGAAATGATCTAATCTTCATGCTTTTTTAATAACTCTGATCACTATGTTTCAGGTTGAGCCATCCAGCCATCGCTGAAGCTGCTCTGGTATGATGTTAAGATTAATTTTCAAGAGACTTTTTTCTGATTGGCCTAAATTTTTAAATTTCATCTATAGGAGTTACTGACAACTGCAACTCTCTTAAGAAATCAGTGGGTTAGAGCAACACTAGGATTTGTCTTACAATTGGTACTAAAAATTGAAACCTGGACTTTATGTGAAGCTACATCCTCAGATATTTTTTTTTTCTTTAACAACATCTCACAAAATTGCACAGGATGGGCTTGCTTGACTTTGTGATGCTCCTGCCTCAGCCTCCCAGAGTGCTGGGGTTACAGATTTGCATAAACACATCAGACTACAATTTTTTTGTTGTTGTTTGTTCTTTTTACAAGACATTCAGAATCTCTTATGTAGTTAATCATTAATAGGGCCACATCTGTAAAGACACCAACTTGGAATAGCACATTTTTTTCAGAAATTAAGACAAAACATGAAATTTACCTAGCACTTGCTTATTCTGTGCAACCTTTGCAACAGGGAAAAAAGAAACTTCTTCCTTACGCTCCACTATCCTTCACAAATCTCACAATGTCACTTCTTGACATGTATGGGCTAAAGCTGTTGACCCATCAGTCTGGAGAAGAGGGTGCTTTTGGTGTTTTACACAGAGATCTCACTTTGACGTGACATGCCGTCGAAGGATAGCTTACCGCACTGGTCAGGACTGGAAGTTCCCTTGTCCCACTCTGCGACTGTCCACACACTTCACTCACTTTCATTTTCATGCTGACATTATTGATTTCTCTCTTGCCTGGGCAATATGCTTAGTTATTAAATAAATTGATTTCTGAGACTTTGGACTTTTTAAAAGCGAAACTTTATTCTCCATTGAGAATACAGATGTCACTAAAAGTGATCACTAGTTTTACCCATTGAATGGCTGCAATTTGTACATTTTGTTGGTAGCACTGGTACACCAGACTGTCCTAAACTCGCTTCGAAAAGCATCAGCAATCAGTGGCCTCCCCTATCTTGTATCAGAAACTTACAATATATTCTCATATGAGACTGAAAGACTTTATGTAACATCTAAGAGTCATACACAAATATTAAATTCATTAATATTTATTTTTATCATTAATACACTGAAAATTTAAGTAACAATTATTTTCAAAAACATCACCTCTCATAGAATTTGTAGCTACTGTCTCTAGAACCTGAGTTGAGAAACTGTTACTAAACTACTGAAATAAAATCAACATGATATTGCTTTGGGTAAAACACAAATAATTCTTCAATAAAATATAAAACTAAGAATTAGATGTCTATTAAAAGAAATCAACAGCATGAAAAGAAAGCCCACAGAATGGGAAAATATTTTAGCCAACTCTACCTCAAACAAAAGTCTTCTATCGAGAATATATAAAGAATTGAAAAACATCAGGCCCCTCCAATTCAAAGATCCAATCCAAAAATAAGCATCTAAGATTAACATGTACTTCTCAGATGAAGAAATGCAAATGGCAAATAAAAACATGAAGAAATGTTCAACATTACTGGTCATTCAAGAGATGCAAATTAAAGCAACACTGAAATTCTATCTGACTCCAGAAAGAATGGCTGTCATCAAGAAATCAACCAATAACAAATGTTGGCAGGGCTGTGGAGAAAAAGAAGCCCTTCTCCACTGTTGGTGGGAGTGTAGGTTGGTACAGTCACTGTGGAAATTCCTCAAGAAACTAGGATTGCAGGTCCCTTTCAATGCAGCTATTGCCCTTCTGAGTATTTTCTCAGAAGAACTGAAAACATCATACCACAGTGATACAGTGTACCCATGTGAATAGCAGCACAATCTGTAATAGCTAAATTTTAGAAACAACCCAAAAGGCCATCAACTGCAGAATGGATAAAAAAGATGTGGTAATTTTATACAATGGAGTTTTACTCGACTATAAAGCAGGATAAACTTGAAGCTTTTATAGGTAAATGGATGCGACTTGAGATCACACCCATAAATCAGATTCACATGCAAAATTATCATATTATCTCCCTAGTGCAAAAAAGAAAACTGAAAGAGTAAATAATATCCAAAATGTACAACAGATATTGTCAAAATCACAGGGAAAAAAGTACTCAAAGGGAAAGAACAACTGGGATAGGGAAAAGGAGAACAGAGAAAGGGGAGAAGATTATATATATATATATATATATATATATATATATATACATATATGTGTGTGTATTGTATGTATGCAACATAGATAACTGTAGTTCTAATCTCTGTTAGTTCATCAAAAACAACAGTTAGTGTTTTCATTGTTTGATCATTTTTTTTCATGTCTAAATCTTATAGTCTGAACAACTACTTTGAAGATAACAATATGCAATATATTAACTAGTGTTAATTTCCTAATATTTTGTTTTGAAATTCTGTATTGTTTTTATCCAGTTTTTGTTAGTTTTTGAACTAAAAAAAAAGAATTAGATGTCTATATTAATGGAACATTATTATGACACATGTGAAGTTAGAATCAGTGGATAAAAAATAGACCATTTAATGAATGGTTCTGGCAGAACTAGCTGCAGGAAGAAAAGCACAGTAATCCCTAGGATCCTAAATAAAATCCTAAGATAAATTCAGATATGTAAAATAATTAATGAAACAATGAGAACCAAAAGACTTACAAGAAAGTCCAAGAAATTCTACTACCTAGGAATCAGGGAGACTTTCCTACTTCAAACCTAGATGATATAAAAGAAAAGATGAATAAATAAACATTTTTCACAGGAAAAGATACTATAAAAATGCTAAAAGTAATTGTTCTAAAATACATAAGGCAGACAATAGGCAAGGGGTTAATTTGTAAAATACACAATTGCTCTTACAAGTAGAACGAAACAACATAAATGAAAATGATAAGAATAGACAATTCACAGATGAGAGAATTCAAATGAACAAATATGCAGGAAGGTGTTCATTACCACTAATACTCAAAGCAGTGCAAATACAAGTGACAATTATGCTATTTAAACTCTAGAGTGGAGAGTATTCTCCCACAGGAATGGATGCCACGACTTGTTACTAGAATTAAAGAGTACTATGGCTCTTTAAAAGGCAGTAGAATAACATCTACCCCAAAATCTCTTCTCTAATGATTTACTAAAAGTACCAATTCAGAGATAGCAAGGACACATGAGTAAGGATGGTTATTAGGCCTTGGTCACAGTGGCCAAGAATTGCAATTAAAAAAAGAGAGAAATCACTAACATACAGTGTTCTTCCCCATACAGCCTTCCATGGGCCATGGAAAATAAAGAGCAGACAATACAGTAGATGACAGTAAGAAATTTCTCAAATGTTTAAAAAGCTGATGTAAGAAATGCATAGAAAAACTAATATGGTTTACTTTTGTAAACGTAAGATTTAAATGATCATTAAATAATGATCAAAAGACAAAAATATAAGCTGGTATCAAGTGTGTGTGTGTATGTAATAGTGAAAATATAATGAAGTTCACTATTAAAATGAACTATATTATTAACTTCACTTATTTTAAGGGATAAGATTACATGTGCTGATACTATGAATGCAAAGATATGTCAGAGATAAAGTGAACATATCAGTAAATAAATAAATCAATATCAAATGTGTAAAATAATATAAAATAAAGTAAAATTTGTAAAATAATATAAAATAAAGTAACTTTAACTTAAAATGAACTCACATAAAGAAAAAACAAGAAATTCATTATAAAAGTGTTAATTCACTCTAAAATAATTTGCAAACCAAACAGGATTTTTAAAAAAACTAGTAGAGTTTACACTGGAAATAAACATCATTTTAAAGCACATTTCCATTAAAAAGTCACCATAAATAGCTAGACAATTCTGAGACTAAAAGTAATTGTAGAGCAATTTATTTACAAAAAGTTAAAGTTGGCATAAAGATACAGTCATAAAAATGTTTGAAAATAGTCCAGGACCGAAGGTGGATACATGAAATGAAGAAGCGCAAAATAGACAGATATCCATGTGGGAATGTAGTATATGTCGTACACATAGCATTTCAAATCTATGAATTGAGAAAGCATTCTAAAATAAAATAAATAGTGTTGAAACAATTGTGCATCCATCTGGAAATAATGAACTTGGATTGTTTTGTGGTCTCTGCCTCCTGAATGATCTCCAGATGTCTCAGATATTTAAATTTATGAAATGAAACCATAAAGGCTAAAGAAAAATGTGGAAGTTCTTAAATTATAATGTAATTGTAGGAAATTCTTGATTTAAAACATAACACAGAGAATGTATTGAAATGATTGATAAATTTGAGCTATGAAAATAAAATATTTTTACAAAGCAAAAATATGATAAAAGAAGTTAAACCACAGATTGTATACCAGAAGTGCATTTCAGTGGTAAAGAATTTGCCTAATATCCATAAGGCCCTGCATTTGATATCCAGCACTGCAGAAAACCAAAAAGCAACCCCCTCCAATAAAAAAAATTACAAAAACACAAGAAACAAAATGAGAGAAAGCATTTCCTATCCTAGAAAAAGGAGCAAATTTCATAAAACATAAACAGCATTTGTAAATCATTAGATAAATGGAAGTTAAGAACAAGAACAGGAAAGTAACAGAAAATAATAAAAATTTCAGCATATAAACAAATTCTCAGGTTTACTCACTTAATAAAGGAAATTAAAATAATTTTCAACAAGTTATTTAAACATGGTTTTGGTTAAATAATTCTATCAATTTACCAAAATCAGTTCTATGATGATAGCGTGCATTTTCTTAAAAAAAATACTGAATTATTAAAAGTAGAATATCACGATGTACTTTACATTGAAACTTATTATGCACATATACGTATTTACATATGCAGATATTTAAGCTTGTGTTTCTGATTAATTTACTTTAACCTCATGGTCTGTAAGTGCATTCGCTTTTCTACAGATGACTGAAATTTATCATTCTTCATAGCAGAGTAACACTCCATCATGTGTAAATGCCACGTTTTCTTCAGCCTCTCCTTCATGTATTATTTATGTTTGTTCTACTTCCCGAAATTTTAGGATGATCCCTGGCCTGTTATTTAAATTTTACACAAATATAGCCAAAAGATCCTTTGTTTCTTACAGGATTTTCGGTAGCAACATTTTCTATCAAATTAACTGAGAAAAGAGACTTTACTCCACATATAAAAGTTAAAAACAAAAAAAAAGAGCTGGGACCCCAATTTTGCTTTGTGGTTTGGATTTGCATTTCCTGATGATTAGGGATATTGAGCATTTTCATTTTTTCATATACTTGTTGACTGAATGCATGTTTTCTTTTGAGAATATCCATTGTTCATCTTGCAATTACCGATGTTTGCTCTTGAGGTTTTGAGATTGCTCACACACTCCAGGACATTCACCTCATGCCACGTGCAGAGTTTGAGGCTGTGTTCTCCACACCGTGGGTTGTCTCTTCAGCCTACCAGTTGTCTCTGTGGCTGGACTGGAACTTTTTAGCTTGATGATGTAATTATGCCTACTTTTGCTTTTGTACTGTGCTTGAGTTTTGTCAAACCAAAACTCCTTGTCGCTTTGCCATGTCCTGAAGTATTTCCATTATGTTTTCCTCTAGAAGTTTTACAGCACAGGTCTTTAATTCATATTGAGTTGATTTTCAGAACAGTTGATAGATGAGAGTCTAGTTTCATTCTTCTTTGTGTATATATCAGGTTCTCTTAATACTATTTATTTAAAAAAGCTATCCTTTCTCTAATAAATGTTGATAGCACCTTTATCAAAAATCAGTTGGCTCTACATGCATGGGTTTACCGCTAGACTCTATTCTGTTCAATTGACTTGTATATCGATTTTTATGCCAACATCACGCTGTTTTGATTATGACAGATATATGGTACATTTTGAATTCAGATAGTGTAACACCTGCTTTGTTCTTTACTCCCAAGATGGCTTTTGCTATTTATATTTTTTCTTTTGTATTTTCTACAAAAACTGTAACGTTTCTTCCTTGTTCTGTTGAGTGTGTTTTTGATGTTTTGATATAGGTTGCATCAAATCTATAGATTATTTTGCAGGGCATGGACATATATTGAGCTTTTCGATCCATGAACATGGAGTTTCTTTCCATTTATCCTCTTCAATCTCTTGCATTAATGCTTTCTTTTGTAGAAATCTTTCATCAATTTGCATAAATGTTTTGCTAGATGTTTTTGTAGTAGTGTACATGGTATGGTTTTCTTGATTTCTATTTCAGGTGATTTGTTACTGTTTCATAACAACACTGCTAAGTTTAGTGTGCTTATTTTATATTCTGCAACTTTGCTTAACTAGTTTATTAGCCCTAACAGTTTTTTGGTAACTTTTTAAATCTTGCTCTATGTAAAATTATACAATCTGCAGTGATAATCTGACTTCCTCTTATCCAATTCTGGTGCCTTTTAATTCTTCATCTTATCTGCTTGGTCTTCTAGGACTCCCAGCATTGTATTGAATAAAAGTGGTGAACATGGGAATCCTTGTCTTATTCCAGATTTTAGACAGAAAGCTTTCAGTTTTTCCCCTTCAGTACAATGTTAGCTTTCAGCTTATTATATTTGGTCTTTCCTATGTTAAGTATGTGTGATACTTTTTCTACATCTCTTGTGTTTAGTCTGTGAAGAGATGCTGAAATTTATCATATGATGTTGTTCTTGCCCTTTGGTTGGTAGATGTCAGGAGAGGTTTACTGATTCACATGTGTGGAACCATCCTTGCATCTTTGCTGACAACACTAACACATCCTACTATAGTCATACTGTAGACTTGCTTAGTCATAGACTGTATTTAAGTAGTTACATATAAGCTAGCAACCTTGTTTTGCTTGCAAGAAGAGGAACAGAATAAAGGACTACTTAACGTAGGAAGTGAATGTTTGTACCATACAATGTCATCTTCTTAGGACATGTATGGGTTTGGTAAAATTTTAAAATAAAAATAGAAAGTAGAAATAAAATCATATTTTTGAAAAGGTTCTTAGGTCTTAACCTATTTCAAACCTATGTGGTTTGGTGAAGGCGACGATATCCACACTCTGTAAAATATTGTTTTTTGGTATAGTACCATTTGTACTCTAGACTTCTAAGTATCTCACATCTAGATATATTGCCAACAAGAGCTGATGTTTAGTTGCAACTGGGAAAACACCTATAGTTTGAGAAAATTTTCTTCCTCTCCCATGAAAGGCAAGAAAATACACGCAGTCATGTCAGGGTTGCTTTACCTCACCTTTCTTGGGCCCAGAACAGGCCGGGGCTGAGCAGCAGTCGCCACCAGCCCCTTCTCAGTGCCAAGCTATGCGTCACAGTTGGCATGTTTCATGCAACTGCAGTGGATTTCAAAATCTGACAGATTGTCATCTGAATCCAGTTGCAAATTTATAAGTTGCATATTTGGTGAGTTAGGATGACTTTCTCAGTTACTTCTTGTGCAGATTAAAAAACACACTGCAAAGCATTTAATGTAATACCTGTCACATACATTCAAGGAATAAAGCATATCATTCTTACTATCGGACTGTCTTACATTGGTTGCTGTATCTGTCAGTGATTTATTGGTTCTGGTCTATAACCTAAACTGTAATGTAAAATTCTATTATTAACTGCATTTAAAGAAGACTTTATAAAGTCATCTGTTGGGTTACTATTAGATAAGAATTTCATGTAGTTTCTAGAAATACAAGCAACAGCTGAGTGAAAATAAATCCAAATATTTGAGGAACAGGAGAAATTTCCTTGTATTATTCCTAATCAAATTGAAAGCTCTGTTGCTAGAAGTTTTGTGACTTTCTTCAGCTTTGGAGGTATTGATGAGGAATCATTTCTGTCTCCTGTTGTAATCTTATGGGTAAGTTAAGAGGATAAAAATCACCACTGTGGCCAAATAAAGTTTGTTGATCTTAACCACTGAAAAGATTTACCATCTCCTGAATACATTTGCCAATAAATCCTTGGAGGTTAAGGGTAGCATGTCAAGTGTCTAGTAAATGCAAGCATTTAATAAACATCAGTCCAAACAAATGACCATTCACACTGCCGAGATAGAGAAGTGTTTCCCCATGTCTTGGAAGGACCAGTAAGTCTTCGATGGAAATGCAGGGTTCAGAATCATCCTGCTACACGTACTCCTGCCGTTCAATTATGGTCACATTAATAACTATCCAAAATATGGTAGAATGAAATTTTGCCGGCTTGAAAATCAATATTGCCCTTCTCGTCTTGTTTTCCACTGATTTGCTGAAAGTCCCCCCAAATCAAGTGCGCTATTTAAGCACGCGGGACGCGTCAGTGCGCGGCAGGGGCCTGTGCCCACCTTACCCCACAAGGGCAGTCTCCGAGGGGCGAGGGCAGGAGGTGGAGGAGCCTCACAGCTTTTGAAGCAGTTAAATCTCTGGAAAAAAGTCTATTTGAAAAATTCTTTGGTCGAGGTTCAGTTGAAGAATTGAAAGTTTCTCTCAGTTTTCTGTTTTGTATTTTCACATGTTATTTGAAACTTTTTTTCAGGCTTACAATTCGGCATCCGTTGGTTTAAATAATTGATTATTTGCTACCCTCCCTAGAGTCTGAGATCCGTGAAAGCGGATTCTCCTCACAGCAAATGAATAGGATTTCATTATGACATCCTCAGGGTTCCGCTGAGAGTTTGGCAATGCATAGAGAGACACAGGTATTTTTAAGACTTCAATGAGCAGAGATGTGCTTTTCTCAGGGACAGCTATGGTTTGTAAAAGCAGCCAGGTCGCAGTGCCCCCGGGATTCTGGCCGGCGTGACAGGTGCAGGCCGTGCACCTGCGCGCACGGAGGGCCTCTGAGACGCTGAGGAGTGGGAACCGGAAGGCGGATCTGGTGCGGCCTCCTCATTAGCTTCGGCTGGATTCGGTTCCGCTCGCTGATCCTCAGGGGTATGCAGTCTGCATAGAAAGACATTTCTGAGACTTTAAGCCACCCGGCTGCCCCATTGTCCGGCAGATATTCTTTATAGTCTTTGTCTTCGGTAACTTTTGCATGTGGTGTCGGGGCCTCAAAGGAGACCACCGTTGCTGTCCGATCTTTTCTTTCAGTCCCCTAGATTGAAATCTTTGATTCACTCAAATCTTAACTTTAAAGGGACGTGATCTTTACTGGAGGTTTTCTCTGATCTTTTTTAAATTTTTTTTATTTTTATTTTTAGCACATTTAATACACCACTTCCTAATAACCTAGTTCTATCAATCTACATAGGAGGAATTGAAAATACTAGTTAAGTAAAACATAAAACCAAAATAAAAAATGGTAAAAGGACTTAAAAGTGATCTAATTCAGTGCTATTATTAAAGAGGAGGCAACAGAGGCCAAGGCAGGGTCTTGGCTGAAAATCCACAGTAAGGCTGTTGGAGAAGTTAGGAAAAACTCCCATTTCCCCCACTTTACCCTAATGGATAGCTCTTTGATCTGCGTCTTCACTGTTGCACTTCCAAGCAGAAGCAGAGGTTCGGGGCCTCTCCAACACAACGAATAGCTTATTATTGTCTGAATTTCTAACCCTCCATCATTATGTAAAGCAAACATTTGCTGTTGATTGAAACACATAGACACCTTTTGAGAACCATGAGCAATGGTGAGTAAAATCTAGGAAGCTGGGAATGAAGAACTGCTGGTTTGGGGAAACATTCACAGTTCATGTGCTGAATATCCAGGAGGTCGATTTCCAAAATGAGCAACTTTTTGCAGCCACTTTCCTTTAACACAATGTGTAGGATTTAGTGGATACCAATTACTTTATTTGTTTCCCTAGCACGGCTACATTTGAAACTTGAATAAAAATACATCCTACCTAATACAGTACTTAAAAGGTAACCTGATCATTCCAAAGAGAAGATCTGAATGCACAATACATCCTCCCTAAATTAATCAACAACTACCCATCTCTCTCCATCCTCTCTTTTGCCATAAAGTCACAGAGGGGAGAGAGTGGACAGATGGTAGTGCAAGGAGATATTGTTTCACTGATTAACTGCCTGGGCTTTTGGTGTGGGAGGACCCATAAATCAGTCGCCAATTTGTAAACTTCATTTGTTAGCAAGTTAGAGGTTTAAAATGGTTCTTCAATTTTTGTGATAATCTAAATGTTACAAAACAGGAGGAAAGCTGAATTAGGATATATTCACATAATATGAGGTATTCACTAAATTTATAAGTAGAAATATCATAATAATTATAAACATAACAAGCACGTTAAATGTAGTCCACATTACGTACCAGGCAGTATGCAGTAATGATAATTATAACAGCTCTGGGAGAAATGTCTTTGGATTTTCATCAAAAAATAAAGAAATAAGATAAAATAAAGCCCTACTGAGAAAGCAATGTACCAAAATATAAACAATGATTATTTTAGGCACCAACAATTATTTTTTTCTGTATAGTATTTTCTAAATTTCATGTTTGTATTTATCATGCTCTTTAAATTAGCTAAAATACTTCTTAATCATTCTCAAAATTGAGCTAGCTAAATGAGATGTATCAATTTCCATTAGCTTTTGAGTGGTGTGGGAGATATGCATAATAGCCAAAGCTGGGCACCCATTGTGTTTAATTCTCGCGTCTTTTGCACTATGCCAGTGCCCACATCAATGATCATCTTGTGACTGTTCAGGGAAAACAGTGTGAACAATTCTAGAAACCATGAGAAGAACTCACACTCCCTGCTCGTCTAAAATTGGTTTTCACTTTCTCCATGGAAGTGCCTAAAATTTTCATTATTATCCAATTAATTATTTGGTAATCTCCTTGGGGGGAAAAATAACTCTTCTATTTCTTAATAGGTATCATTTTCCAAGAAGTTATTCAATATCTCTCAATGTGGGTGGCATTTCCCTCTGTGGGACAAATGGCAAGCTCTGGGCTACTCGTGGCATCTGGTGGAGAGACGCCAAGACACAGCAGTCCTTCTGCTTCGGTGCCATCACAAGTGCATGTTAAATCCTAAGTTTGTTTAATTTATGGGCCTGAGAATGTTTCCCTGGGATGTGACCAGGATTCTGGATTAAATCTGGTGAAAAAGGCTAATATTAGATGGGCAGAACAAGATTCAGAAAAGCCAAGTTATTGGGAAAGGTCAGCTGCTTTCTTCCACAAACTGGAAATATGACTTAGTGTGTGTTAACCAAGCTTCATTTTCACACCTGTGAAATAAACATAATTTGAGATTTCTCTTGATGAAGTTATAAAACAAAAATAAGCACTTGTGAACACAGCAGCATGGTTGCCACTTCAGTTAGTGATCCTGCAATAAAGAGAGGCACCAATGGCAATGACGACAGCAAAATGAAATAAAGATGGTGGTGGTGATGCCAATTATTATGTGTCAGGAGTCGATTCCTCCCTCCCATCTAAATCCATTTCTTGAAATCCTAACCTCCAGGGTGCTGGTATGTGAGAGTAGGGTCTTCTGGAATTCATTAGGTTTAGATGAAGTCATGAGGGGCAAGACTTGAGATAGTATTATTGTGCTTACAATAGAAGGAGGAGATAACATAACCCCTTCTCTTGCCAGCATTTGAGGATCCAGTGAGAAAGTAGCCATGTAAACACCAGCAAGAGAGTTCTCCCCAGACGCCAAGTCAGTCAACACCTTGATCTTGAGGTGTTAACCAACCTGTGTTTTTGTTTTAGCAGCCTGGGCTAACCTATACAGACATGGTGGTGACAATGTCATAATTTATAGTGTCTTGACAATGATGGTGATGTGGGTAATTTCACCATGCTGTACTCATCTCCACTCATGACTCTGATGCAGACTATTCTGTATATAAGAAACTGAGATGACATTCTTGCTTAGTTCTCAATTTCTCAAAAAATTAAATTTATTCTATTGATAAAGTATGGCAGTAAGGATACAAAGAAAATTAAGTTATCATTTCATTCTTTAAAAGATGATCACCAAGAGTAAGCAGGGAAACTCTGGACCGAGAAAGGCTGTGAACATATACCCGCAAGCAGACACAACGTGAAGCTAAGATCCAACTTCCAGTACTTCTGCCAGGAAAACATTCTGGTAATCACAGCTAAGGTGAACATCCTTTTGCCAAAGGATCTCAGTGGAGACAGATAACCAAGCTTCAGTAGAGTCTTAATGACAGGCAGAATTAAAATGAAATGAGAAAGCCAACAATTCATTCAACTGCTCCTAACATAAGCGATCACTGCACCGATAACCTGGCTTCTGGGGATGGCACAAAAGCCCATGAAAGAGCGCTGCCATGGGCATCATCCACAAAGAGGCCTTTGTCCTCTTCCGATATACTTTTGATGTGAGTTTATTTTTTTATCCCGTGGATTCTCATGTGAAGTGCAATGAGCTGGTCATTTAATGCTGAACCTTGAAAGCATTACAAGGAAAGTAACAGATCTGAGCCAGCTCTACCCGTCAGTCACCCAGGCTTCCTTCAGTATCAGTCCCCACAGCTGCACTTCCAGCCTGGAGGTGCCATGGCTCTGCCGGACAGTCCTTCCTGTCTAACTTGTTGCTGCAGTGTCCGGACACTGTTGTCAACAAATGCAGTGTTTTCTGTAATAAAAATATTCACATTGCAAACCTCACTGTTTAATCACGCCGTCCACCTGCCGAGCTGCTCATTTTGCCCTTTCCTGTTTATCTACTTTTTTCTCCTGTTTTCAAAGTGTAGCTCAAGTCCTCCTGCTATTTCTTACCTAAGGTATTCTTACGTATACTGACTGATTATCTTTTATAAAGCACATGTCCTGTTGGTTAACCACAATTTCAAATCTAAGTTTTAAGAATTTTTTTAAGTGCTAGGAATAGGGCCCAGGGCTTTGTGCATAGTAAGCATGTTATCTTCCATTCACCCACACCTCTGGCAATAGCTTTAGGAATTTGAAGTATACTGGTAAGTTGTATGAATCTGGGAAACTTACTTAAAACATTTTTCCTTGGTTTCCTCATCTGCACATAGGAATTCAGTATTGCTAGACTCTATCTCGTAGTGCATAGATCATTTGCACATTTCTATCACATAAAAATAACTCAGTTGCTCACCATACCATTGAATTCCTTAACCTCTGTTTTTTTTCCTTCTTCTCAAAAACTCATAAGTACTGCAGCAGTTCCAGTGTGATAAGTTCTAGACCCTGAATCCACCACCTATTAGGGCCTCAGTTTCCACTCTGTTTTTGTGATCTCAAGATGATTGAGGAGATGAAAGAAATTAACAACACCCTCTAGAGTAACATAGTACATAGGTTATGACATGAGCTCAAATGCATGCATAAAAATGTATAAGCTCTCCTCTACCGAACATAATTGAATGTGAAATACATTCACATGCTCTGTGTCATAACCTTTAAGTCCCACACTCATCTACCCTCACTTTACAGAGAAGGAAGTGGAGGCTTGGGGAGGTCAAGTGTTTAAGATGACTGGGATCAAATTACAAGTGTAGGAGTGTCAGACTTCAAGGCTCACTCTCTTAAGTCTTCTTACAATATCCCTTCTCCCATTCTTTCCTTACTTTCTATCCCTTGGATATCTTTATATCCTTTCGTTAAGTATACCAGGTACAGATATTAGTGCTTATTGATAATTATTATGGAAGCTGTGTTAATTACAGCACCAAATAATCAGGACAAAACACATACTAAATCGATATTTTTTTGATGTCAGAAAAGTCACTAGAGACAAGAGTTTTACTCAAAGAATAAATATAAATTTCCTTAAACATGCAATACTTTCCCACATCAGTATCCCTAGATAATATTGACTGATTACAACTGTTCATTTAAAAGGAATATTTGAGCAAACCTAAGTCTTACTGGAATAAAGCCTTTGAAAAACTCTAACACATCAAGAACCATAAGGAAAGTGCTAAAAGCAATGGTTGCTTTTGCTTTGCTTAATGGAGCAAGTGGAAAGTGTTCACTGTTGCTCTTAATAGTAGTCAGTAAAACAGTTTCCAGTAAGACTTAAGTGGGGAGATCAGTCCCATAATAACAGCATGTATGCAGGTTCAGCCTGCATAATAGCAGCGTGATAGCCAGGAGAGAAGAGGCTTTCATTTGTGCTTTAAAAGGTATTTCATGAGTAAATTGCATACTCCTGAAGTGAGTTATCTCTTAATGAATTTTATTATTCAGCAAGAATTTCGAAAATGCTATGTTAAGTGAGTCCCTTCAAACATAAAAATGTCGAATAATGGCATTAGTCTAAATACTACAGAAATCAATCATTCAATAAATACACAGTAAGTACCCACTACTTTACACCAGGTTCTTTGATGCTAGACCCTAAACACATCAAACAATAAATTTAAGTAGTCTTTATCCTTAAAGAACTCACAGAATAGTGCAACAGACCAGCAGTTAAACGGTTTGACTATGACATTATGTAAAATGTTCTGCTACATGTGCACAAAAACTCTTTGTATTTTCCTCAGGGAACACTACTAGAGTACATTTCCTAGCCCACCTTGTAGTTAAGGGTGGTCAGATGATGGAGGTCTGGCCTATGGGATAGGGAAAGAATGACATTTGCTTTTCACGCCTGGCCCACAGAAAGTATCTACAGGTAACAGTCCCTCTCACTTTCTCACCTGCCTGACAAGTAGAGAGAATGCTGAAAGAATTAAAGCTGAACCACCAGGTGGAAGCAGTAGATGTCCCAAAACTACTCACCAAGTCATCTTCCTGGTACCCATGTAGAATGCTTCCCTGAGTAGGAAATGAGTATCTGCAAAATAACTGTCCGTACCATCAGGCATAATAAAATCAAGCAAAACAAAACAGAATAAAACCAATCAAGACAAAATAATGAAAGCATTACAGGACTTCAAAACCAGACAAGAGGCATAATGGTAGCCATTGTGGATTTCCTATTACCTTGTTTTGAAGTCCTATATCGCTTTCATTAGTCTGTTCTGATTGGCTTTATTATGTTTCATTTTGTTTGGTTTTAGTCTCTTTAAAATAAAAAAAAAAAAGAAAAGAAATGGGTATTTGCTGTCTAAAGCTGTTGACATGTAGGAGCTGTTCATTACGGCATTTCCCCAGCTCTCATGGGTGCTCGCTGTCCATGGTGAAGCTGCCCCCAAGTGTCAAGGACATCCAGAGGAGGGAGGGCAAACTTCTGCCTGGCCACACTTTGAAAAGTGGCCAAAGTCAAAAAGGACATTTGAAGCCATTGCCTCTGTAGGGTGAACAAGTTGAAACTGCTCAAAGGTCACCAGGTTTCAGAGGTCGCCCTGCCCATCGATTAAAAGTTTTATCCAAAACATGGTGTGGTCCTAGCTTTGCTCTTTCTAGTTGTGAACACTTCAGAATCAAGAATTTCCTTCTAAAATTTGGGCAACTGGAGACTAGTCCTAGCGAGACACAGACTCTGATGGCAGAGTTGATGAAGGGAGCAGGCTCCGCCTGGCAACTGTTTCTGTGACTTAAAGGTCTTGGACACAAACTGGGGTTTCCGGGGCCAAGGAAAGAGATCCTCTCCATCCACATTGATTCCTGTCTGTGTGCCTTTGTTAACCTCATTCTACTGCCCCCTGGTTTCCACCACCATAGTTAAGTATTCCAGAAACTGTTTCTGGGAAAGTAATGTAAATGCAAATTTGGTTATTGTTCACTTTAGGTGCTTCCTGAATGACCCACCAGCACTTCATGTAGAAGCCCAAGAGGCAGCCTGTGTCCAAAGACCCTTGGACCTCTCATCTCCCTATTTCCTTCCCTTGTGCCCCAATCCTACAAGATCATGCCACCATTTTTACCCAGGCCTTTTGTGCTCACACACTGAAAGCCCCCTCCCAAAACCTCAACAGCCAAATGATAATCCCTTCCCCTCCCAAAGAAGACATAAAAATACTATCAAGACAGTTTTCTCCCTTTCTGCAGTAGATACTGTTCATCTTCATCTCGGCTGCACACTGCTGGGGTCATCAGTTAGTTTCCTAGACAGGTCAGTAACTCATCAACAAGTCTTGAAAGTATTTCTCTAACCAACTGGAGAAAGGATAATTATCAGTGTAGAGTATAATCCGTACTGCAAATATTTCTACGTTTTTACAACTTTGCCACGAGGAGTGCAATTGCCTGTTGAACTTCTGAAACCTGTTTGCAGGTCAGGTGTCTCCTGCCTCCTCACCTGAGGGAGCAGCGTCCCCCTTCATGACTGAACCAGAAGAATCCCTGTTGAATAATCCCTGCAAATGAACCCTCGTCAGCTCAGGGACACGTGTATTCTTTCATTCCACAGCACAGAATTTCTGCTTAAATCTCTAGGCAAGATCTTCTGATGATTAAAATAGGCTTTGTCATAATTACTGATTTTCAGGTTCATCTGAAATATGCCATTTCCCCTTATTGAAAATCTAAATCATATCACTGTCTCCAGGATTTTGAAATCTGCTATTTTCTCTAAGTTACAAACGTTTAGTGTGTTTTTCCAAAGATGCATATGTAGAATGTTATTTATTTAAAATATTTTATTTATGCGGCCATGTCTTTGGAATAGGTTCTTCATATATCCAGGCTTGTGTCAGAATGTAGTTCATAAGACCAAAAGAGGGTTTAAATCTCTGTTTGGTACATTTATTTAACTTTCTCCAATTAAAAAGAAAAAAACATTAAAAAAATATATGTGAGAATATACATATTTCATCAACATAATTCATGCTGTAAACATGTGAACAATTTACAATGCTTAGGAGGATGCAAATCACCCCGTTTAGATGACCAGTTAGTGGTTTAGCAGGTGAGTTCTACTGGCAGATCCTGCAAATTCAAATCGCACACCAGCTGTGCGACTTTAGGCAAGGGGCATAACTTCTCTTTCCCTCAACTTCATGAGAATCTACTGAACCATCAGTAAGTCTTGGAAGTATGTATCTAACCAACTGGAAAAAGGATAATTTTCAGTATACAGTATAATCTTTCTTGCAAATATTCCTATATTTTTGCAACTTTACCAACAACAGTGACTGAGGCACGGGAAGTGTCCAGCAAATGCTACCTGCTAATATTATGGTTCATCCCTAGGCAGCACCATGGGAAAACAAAGTTTTCCTGCGCTCTGCATGATTGCAGCCTGGTAGAGAAGAGTAGAAGGAAAGATCACTAACCGATAACTCAAGGTCAGCTGTGCTAATATATCAAAAGGCTCAGGGGACAGAAACAGCCAAGACTTCCTTGTAAATCTGTCAGGGAATAGTGCTTGAAAGATGTTTGGGAGAAGGAAAAACACCCAAGATAAAAGTGTGAGATGGAAGATAGCACGGGGCAGGGATGGTCGGTGAACTTGCTGGCTGGGAGACGTTTCTTCCTGAACTCCCATTTATTTCGGAAAACAGTTGAAGATGTAAGTAAGAGGAGATATCATAGGAGACCAGTGAAACCTGCTCTGAGGGGCTTTGTTCTTAAAGCATATGAAGGAGAAACACAATAATATTGGTCATAAAATGGAGCATCTGGGACGCTAATTGATAGCCAATACTTATGTAATAATGTTGTATCTGTCATCACCTGGCCTATCTTCAACAAAATTATTTTTACAGATTTGAATCCAAACACAGCATTAAAAGAGATATTTGATTACTAACGCACACGGAGTTCAGCATTCATGTGTTCATTCATTCCACTGTCCTTTTGTTTGTTCAACAAATATTTATGCTCTGGGATCAGTGCTATGAAGGCAGATACAGTATTTATTCTATACATGAAAGAGCAGGGAGAACAAAGGAGCTCTAATTTCAAGAATCCCACAGTTCAGTGAAAGGGATGAAGCTTATTTATTCTTCAATACAGCTAAGGAGCACTGGCATCCTAGAGCCACCCACAAAAGCTAAGCAGCATCAATGTTCAGATCATGGAGAGGACTCTGACTTAGGAAGACCAGGACAGAAACTGAAGGATACATAGACTGGGCTTTAAAGGGTGTTTGAAGATGGTGGACGAAATATGCAAGAGTAGGAAGATACAAGTAGAAGGAAGAAACTGCTACACAACAATTCATTCTGTCTAGGGCAAGGCTTTGCAAAAACACATTTCATGAAATGTAACACTTTCCTTAGGAAGTCAAAGATGCTTGTGAAAAAGGGAATCTGCAGCCAACTAAACTTGGAAGATGTCAGGTGAAGCAAAATGGATCCAGCTGCACTATTAAAACCCTTCTCAGAGCTTTTGTTATGGTTATTTGCATTATGAATCTTTAAGAAAGTCAGTACACAGCCATTAATAAACTCATTTCACTGTGGAATTATCTTCCCCCCAGAATATTTAAAAGATGAATATTCAATGAATATACATTGTAATATTATTGGTTACAGCACAGAAATAGACAGTGCTTAGCAGATCTGATGGCGAAGGACTTAGAAGGCCAAGCTAATGGATTCAGGCCTTTCTTCCACAGGATTCAGAAAATCAGATCAGTAAGGGAAGCCAGTGCTTGTCTGTGTAAGTTGATTCATTGTAGCATGCATTCAAAACATAGCATTGGTCAATTGGGAGTCATTCCTATAGTAAAGCTTACTAGCCAAAGGATAATTGAGAGGAATTTGCCAATATCCCTATTGTGATAATCAAATGACTAGGAGCCAGCAATTTAAATATGGGTGGGGCAAACATATGTTTCGGAGAGTAGAAAGAGAATGATAAGACCAGAAGCCTCAATGAACAGACTTTTTTCATATGGATTTATGTCTCCAGCTATTTTATTATATTACCACATTTATATTAAAGTAAGCAAATAAATTAATAGGATATAGTATATGGGAAACACTTTCCAGTTCTACAGCCAAAACCTGCTTTATAGAACTCCAACTTACGAGTATTTGTCTTCTTTTATTATTATTTTCCACCTGTTCTACTGAGATGTCAGTGAAGTAAAACAAATGAATGACAGCCTCTGATATATGTACAGAGCCTGAAGATTTATGAATGAAATCTGAAGGCTGAAGCCAATCATCTTTAGCTTTCAGGATGCTTTAACTCTAAGGAACCAAATATCTGCAGAGAAGCTCCAGCTCCTTAAAACAAAGATACAACACGCTTAGCTCACATTTCAAAAACCTTGGAAAATTAAATTGATTTAAAGAGGAATTTTCTCCCCAGGAGAATCTAATTACACAGCATCCACTTGCATTGCTCTTACAGTCCGTGAGTCACCAGGAAACAACACAAAGTCACACAAGAACACTGAGTGCTCCTGGGACTCGGGAAGCAGTGGATGCGAGGCTGCACAGTTGATCCCACCCGGAGGATGATGTATACAGGAGTCGGTAGAAGCAGAGTCTGATCAGTGCAATTAAATGCGAGCATTGCACCTGCGGAACCCGGGACGTGAGGCTGTGGTGTGAGTTATGAGGCCTGCAGGGGGCGGATTGCATTAACTCAGAGCCTTACTCTCTTACATTTTTGTCATGTGGTAAATGTTACTTCCGTTTCAGTGGTCCTTGCAAATAAATGACTGATGAAACCGGATGCACACCTTTCGCTTTCCATGGTTTATTGAGTGCCTACTCAGTGTCACTGTGTGAACCACCCGCAATCAAAAGGTGAAGAGAAATCCTCTGACTCTTTACAAGACAGCCAAAACTCAGAGCAGTAAGATCTAGGAAGAAGCAACCACAAGCGCCTGTATGGCCACATAAGAGACAGAGACTGTATCTTTTGCCTTTCAAAGACACAATTCTAATCATGTTTACGAGGACGAGACAGATCAGCTAGGCATAGGTGGGGGTAGACTGGGGAGGCAGAGGAACCAAGTTAACTGCAAAGAGCAGACCATTGCTTATGAGAGAGGATACAAGTAGATCAAGGGTTTGACTGGCTTTGTAATATGGAGTTCTAAAATTTCATGACAGGTTATGGGATATGACATTTTACCCCAAGGCACATAAAGGGATATTAAAATGTTGGGAAAATGTAAGGAAATTTCAAAGATAATAATCATTTATGTATCTGGATCCGTGCAGGACCATGTCCCTTGCCACCAGCATTTTTACTTCTTTTTGGGAATGACTTTCACATTGTTATACACAATCTTAATGATATTGTATTCCTAGATCTACTGAGAGTTTTCGAGGGCTCCAAACACTAAATCCTTTCTTTCACTATTTCATGACAATAACTGTGAACAAAAGAAACTCCTAAAATTCGCCAACCCAAAGGGATAGAAGCACATATTTTGTTTTGTATCCTGTAGAAACACCCAGGTAAATCTACTAATCTACTACTTTTACTAGTAGGAATTGGTTTATTTCCAATCTGACCCTCATTCTTTAGAATCCCCTTTTATCTTTAAAATTCCCAGGTATTTGGCCAATTTCTTTTGATATATATATATATATATAAATATAAATATATAAATATATATATATAATTGTTGTTGTTGTTGTTGTTAAATTAGCTTAAGGTGGTATCTCTTGCTTGTCACCAAAGAAATCAAATTAATATAAGCAATCAGTTTGGAGTTAGTGAGAAGAATGACTTGGAGACGCACCAAATTGGAGACATGAAAATCAGTTTAAAAAAAAAAAACAACAAGCCCAAGTCATTTGTGGAAACATAGATGCACCCTGAGACCATAATGTGAAGTCAATAAATCAGATACACAAGCTTAAATCACATACAATTTCTCTCAGATGAGAAGTCCAGTGTGAAAATAAAGAGTAAAATATAAGATAGATAATATTAAGCAGGGAGATAGATTGCTCTCAAATGGAAGTGGGGATCAAGAAATGGGGGAGGGTGGTGGAAGGGATAAGGGATAAAAAAAGTAATTGAGATGGGTTATGTGCATTACCAACTTCCCTCAAGGAATGTAAACAACATGTACCACACACATGTACTAACAAAACATGACAAAGTCTGAACTAGTACAAAAAAAGAAAGAGATCCCACATTGTAATATAGGAATGAGATAATAGCAAACTAAAATAGCCTAGAGACTAAAAGGTTTGAATAAAAAGGAATTCAGATGCAGTATACTGATGAGGAAAGAAGACTTTGTAACTCATGAGTTGTAGGAATTGATGGAAAAACAAGATTCAACTCAGCCAGGTCCCAGCTTGGGCAATGGGATATGTGACTAGCTAGGAAACATAGGAAGTGGTAAAGAATGCTGAAACAGCCCATTAATTATTAAGGATGCTGGAGTGTGGGGAAAGCCAGGTAAGACACAGAGATCTGGCTCCATGAACTGGTAGACGTGGAAGTAAATAGAAGCATCACCAACTCTTGCACTTGCAGTGAAAAGAGGACACGGTAAAGAATAAATAGAACCTGGGTTAGAGGACCGAGCAGAGAAAAAGAGCCCACCCAGGAAAACTGAGAAGCAACAACCGTGGAGGTAGCAGGAAAGCTTAAAAAGAAAGCTCAAACAAGAGAAAATGATCAAGAGGTCAAATATTGCCTAGGCTTAAATTTTTTTAAATTTTTACTGAATTCAATAGGTCATCATGTACTCTGCTAGCTACTAACACACAAGATACGACCTCCTATGTTAGTGGCTTAAAATAACAACTGTTGTCGTGCAGGTGGCTGGAAAATCAGTGATTTAGTCTGGACTCAGCTGAGACCATTCAGATGTTTTCTGTCATTCATCTCCTTGTGGGACCATTCCTTTCTTGGCGATCCAACAGGTCAAGAGGACAATTCTTCCTGTTCAAGCATTTTGGATGAACGCACCCAGTAATACTCCACTAGCCAAAGCAGGCAACGTGGCTGGATCAAAAGCCAAATGGAACCAGGGCAGACTGTGCACACCTGTAATCACAGCACCAAAGGAAGCTGGTGCAGGAGGATCACAAGTTCAAGTCTCACCTGAGCAATTTAATGAGCCTTTGTCTCAAAATTTAAAAAATAAAATGCATGGGGATGTAGCTCAGTGGTAGACCACCTGCATTTGATGCCTAGTGACTGTAAGAAAAAAATGTCACGGGGAAGGAACCATACCTGCCTCACTCATGACCAAAACTACAGAATCATAGCAGGCACAGAGAAGATGACAGCATCAGGACTAATAAAGCAACCTACCAGTCTCTTCTCAGCCAGGGCTACACACATCCCTTCTCCATACAAATTATGCTAAACTGCATCTTAGGAACTCCATAATTTTTATCAGTTATGCATTAAATTCTACCAGGAATTTGCAGTCTGATGGATTAAGGTGAAATCCTTGATTTGAAGACATTATCTAAAAAAATCAGTTATCAACCCCACATAACCCCACATAATCAACCCAACATACAATATCGAAACAGTAGTAAATTATGAGCTATCTACTTTATAGGCCAGCTTCTAGACCACTGTAATTCTAAAATCACAATGCAAAAACATTGTGTGCTTCCCTTATTCATGGTGCTGGGAACATTTATTTTTTAGGCAGGAATCATCATGGCACTGACATTTCTCTTCCTGCTCCTTAATTTTTCTTGATGAGGAGGCAGGGAGACATGTTGTGCCTTATGTGTGAGCACCTGCTGCTTCAAGAAAGTTGGAGGCCCAATGGCCATCTTATCCAAGGGTGCAGAATCAGAACCTCTGATTCCAGAATGGTAGCAAATACATAACTGAGTTGCCTAATTCATTGAGTGGCTTTTCCCAGACAGCTCTATCCCAGACAGAGATGTCAGACACAAGCTTCCACACTGAAGGAGAGAGTTTTGCTTGTGCTGTCCAAGGAAGAAGTCAAACCCACACATGTGAACTGAGAACTTGAAAGTAGTTAATATAGCTGGTGAGCCAAATTTTAGATGTTAATCCCCATGTATGGTTAGCCATCCAGGTTAACTAAACTAAAAGTCAATGATGGTGTTTAGGCCACATAAGCCTTAACCTTCCTAGAGTCATTTTTGTCCAAATAAGTCACTAGCTTCCACCACTGATTTTTCAAAGGTCCTTATCAAAGGAATCTGTAGCCATGCCATCTGTTGGTCTTTATTCTGTGTCCAAGAACCCAGTAGCTATATTCTAGGCTTAATCTTCACCCCCCTCTCCAACAGCACTTATCTAAATTGAAGCTACTTGTGCTATTTGGAGAAGTTGGAGATGAGAATTTTGTAATTTCTAATCACTCCAGTCAGCAACAGAATTCTTAACTAAACCAGTTATAGACTAATTGTGCCAATAAAGTGCTAAGTATCTGCCATGCCTGGTGGCACACACTTGTAATCCCCTTGCTTGAGAGCCCAGACAGGAAGATCATCATGAGTTTAAGGCCAGCCTGGGCTACATAGTGAGTTCAAAGCCAACCTGAACTGCATAGAGAGACTCTGTCTCAGAAAAACAGATGCTAAATATTTTCAAAAGTTCATTTGTTTGTTAAAATACTGTATCAAATACAACATCTAGGGTAAGGCCGTTTCAGTGAGGATGGTTTTCACCTGCATTGCATGGTTGTTTTGCTGTTTTCCTCCTTCCAAGGCCAGCATTCTAGGCCAAAAATGGCATCTCTTGGGTCAAGTCAGGGTCACAAGAAGACAAAGCCCAACGACAGCCATTTTTATGTTTTTTGCATGTCAAAGATGCAAATATCACATCAGGAAAAACAAGTTACATGGCTAAGTCCAAATCCAACGAGCAAGTAAACACTCTCTTCAGAGAAAGGAATTGCAAAGTCAGAGGCTAAAACTCACAACCGTAGGTTGAGTGAAGAGTCAGCAATGCACTGTGACGTAGTAACTTTGGTTGGGGAAATAAGCTGACAAACAATAGGCAGAGCTGGACCCCAACAAGGTGAAGAAAAAAGAGGAGGAAATTGGACATCGAAAACATCGACGATATTACAGCATAGAACTATGGACTGCTAAGTTAGTGGGGAAGCACTGGGCTATTTAGCAAAGCCCAACATTTTAAAATTTAGTTTCTCTCTACGGTTACCTGAAAAGTGTTCTTCATGTTATTTTCTGAATGCCTGACTTGATAATAATCTAGCCATCATTCCTGTTCATTATAAAATAAATTCTTGGAAATCTGTATTCTCCATCCATCTTTTCAAATACTTTCTGAAATACGTCAGAGGGCAATGAAACCGTTCTGATTGGACCTGCCACTACTTGTCGTTAGTTGTGTAGGATAAGACCATTTCTTCATCTGGAAGGTGGTATCATATGTGTTTGAGGCCAACCATGATGCTCAGTCCCAAAGTGACTCAACTTAAACCTGACTTTACAGAGTTTCATTGGCTATCTCTCCTGCAACATAAATGTGACTTAGGCTTTGAAGTGTTACTAAATTTAATCACACAACTAGTTATCTAGAGTTTTAAAGGTGCTTTTTTTCATGTTGGAACGTGCTACTATTTTAATGGTTGGCATGTTGGTAAGATGATCAGTTCATGAGAAACTTGATCAAAATTGGTTAATTTAGATTTGGTGGTGAATTATATGGCTAATGGTGTGTCAAGAATTATTCTCTGACTCTGCTTTAAAAAGAAATATTCCTGGAACCCATAACTGCTTTATCCTTACCAGTGATTTCAATAGAACTATTAAAATTATGTTCACACAGTCAGTAGATGACAATAAATTGAGTATGACTGCCTCTAACTCAGTGAAACAGAAAGATATTGCAAATTAATTCTTGATTAACTGGAGAAATAGTCCATCAGAGAAAGAATAACGTTCACTAGGAATAATAGCTAGCTGTTTCACTGAAGCATTTGAGACCAGGAGAGACAGAAAAGTGCAAGTCTTTTTGGATACAGATGTAAGATTAGAAATAAAGATACCAGCGAGGGCATCAGGCTGACAGAGGGCAGTGCTGCTTGGTTGCTTCTTCTTCTTAATTATTAATTGGTCCTAATGGACAGTTAGCATTAATGACTAATAACATTGAGGAAATAAATACAAGAGACTAACTGCAAATGAGAAGGCTGACTTGGGGCCTAGTGGAATGCAGAGATGAAGCTGGCAGACTACCATCAAGTGGGGTACTGGTCAGATGTTGATTCTTGCTTTAATTTATATTATAGCTGCCTATTTATGGAGAAGAGGTTTTAAGGCGATCTGAGCTCCATAGTCTACTTTTTCCTGAAATATCTAAACATACCCATTTATACTCTAGGAAGATAAGACGTATTAACAGAAGAGAAATAGATGAGACTCACATCTGTAGTTTCAATATTATGAGAAGGAAAAAAACTCACTCAAGCCTGCTTACCAAAAGCAGGGCCCTTTTCAGATTCCCATTAGTGTCTACGTGGGATTCAGCCAGTGGAATACTTAATATTAATTTTATTTCTTAAGAGAGCTATGGATTTTTTACATAAGGAAACAGTACAAGTGTGAATATGCTGGCTATACTGGATCCTTTTTTCCTGCAAGAAGGAATTCAGTGCCAGTAAACGGCTGACCTGAGCTGCTTGCATTTCTGAGAAACAGGAGATGCCCTGGCCCAATCCCTTGCTATTTTGGTTGTTGCTTCATCAAATGTCAAATCCAACCGGGGCTTCATTTTTAACACACATCACGTCTTAGTTTCCGTTGAGTATGCTAATTTATTCCAAGGCCTCTTGTTTGTCATCTTTTTAAAATGGACTGGTAGGGCGGGAAAGCCCAGGAGGAGACAGCTGATTGTCACCAGCATCCAAGGCCACAGCAGGTAGAAGGGGGGCGGCCACTGCCTGGACCCATGCAGATCAGCATAGACAGTGAAGCGGTGGTGTAAGCACGCACGGCAGTTCCTGGATTTAGTATTCTCAGGCAACCTCAGAGATCTCTGGCTCTTCTTCCCTGGCTGTTTTCCCAGAGATGTACAGTCGAGTCATAGGTTTTGTGAAGCTGGGCAAAAAATATCAAGTTATTTGCCAACTGGTCTACCAAGACACTGCCCAGAATAAATTCTAGGCATATGGGTTCAATGGGGCAAAAGAACATATGCTGGTGCATTTGTAAATGTGACTACTTAAAAACATCAGGACTTCATAATAACTAAACAATCATTATGGTCATACGCATGTCACTCAACCTCTCAGTACGCAGACTTCCATTCTGTAAAGTGGGATTAAAGCGACACACAGTTTTGTTTACTTAGTTGAAGATTTGGGGCATTTATATTATCTAGCACACCGCCAGACCCCCAGAGGGTGCTTGCTTAGTATCTAGGGCTGAGAGTAGTGATAGAAGAACTACTCTACTGTCTAGTCTGGGAAGTTTAAGAAATGTGTGTCTAAGATTGCAGTTTTTAATGAGGACTCAGGGCAAGGAAAGAGTGACACCTGCCATCTCATTGTGACCCATCTCACTCTCTGGGCCCTTTTAACTCAAATCAAACTCCGGGTATGAGACTTCCCAAATAAGCAATCTGGCAGGTGTTTTTCTGGGCCTCAGTTTCCTCATCTTTAAAATAAGAATAACTTTTCTCAGTATCAGTATCATAGCCAATGAGGTTTATCCAAGGGATGATTAATGCTAATTGAAACAGGGATAATAACAGACACCCACCTCAATGAGTTCCTACAAGGATGAAATGTATGTTTTAGGTTCAAATATTGAATCATGCCTGGCGTATGATAAGCACTCTGTCGATGCCAGTTATTGTCATGAATAACAGACGGTCAGAGGTCATGTCGGTCTTGCACCCTACAGTAAAGCCAGCCTGAGTAGAAACAAGAGTGGGAAAAGCCCTCTGGAGGAGCCAGGCAGCAGCTGAAGTTACACAGTAAAATAAAAAGAGAAGCATACTAGTAGGATTTAAAGACTTATGTCCTAAAATCGTACTTCTGGAGCTCAAACTCACAAGGTCTGAAACTGTGATTTCCCAGGTAGACGTCCTGTGCCCGTCAGTCTTGCGATCAGTAACAGCTAAGAGACAGGGCTCTGGTGCACATGCACAGTTATCAGAAAAGCGACTTCAAATTCCCTGGAAGGGGAAAGTGTAAACGTGGTAGGTGTTCCAAGGAAAAAGGACAATTTTAAAAATGAACTTTAAAAGCACTTGAAAATTTTGTTTTCTCTGATATCCAGAGAGAAGGTATGTTGGCTCGGATGTCTAAAATTAATAGCAAATTTACTATAGTTGTTCTGATAATAAGTTTTCCCATTACTGGTCTCAGTCTGAACAATTCAGAGTTCTGATTTAATGAGATTTCCTTTCAATCGCTGGTTCCTGATAAACTTCATAGCTGTACAACAGCACAAAGGAGCATTTGAACACCTTAATTATATTATTTAAAGATATACATGGGTTCCTAGCCCTCTATTTTACTTACTTTCTTTATTAGAGAAGTAGTTCTCTTTTTTTTATTTAAGCAGAAAAAAAAGACATATATAACAAAGACAAAAAAAGCAAAACAGACAAACAAACGACTGGAGTAAATGCACAACAGTAATGTTACAGGTTTACAAAACAGGGTGATAGAAACTTGATAATGGTTGCAATATTGCATATCATTATCTTTAAAATGGTTGTCTACATTAACAGATATAGACATGTAAAATTGATCTAATCATATCAGTATTAATTGTTCTTAATAACGAATACATTCAGCAGTGTGTTCGTTGTAGTTATCTTACATATACATATATACAGATTTATATCTTTTCCTTTTCCCTTCCCTCTTTCCCCCTTTTCCCTTCTCAGTTACTTTTGCTCTTCGAGCTGTTTTGTACCCTTCCATAGTATTTATTATAGATTTTGGATCACATATACTTTTTCAGTTTCTTACACTAGGGAGACAATACGGTATTTGTCATAAACCAACAGCCAACATCTTACTAAATGGAGAAAAACTGAAAACCTTCAACCTAAAATCAGGATCAAGACAAGGATGTCCATTATCACCACTCCTATTCAATATAGCTCTGGAAATATTAGCCAGAGCAATTAGACAAGAGAAAGAAATAAAGGGAATAAGGATAGAAAAGGAAGAAGTGAAATTATCATTATTTGCAGATGATATGATACTCTACATAGAAGACCCCCAAAAATCCATTAGAAGACTTCTAGAAGTAATAACCAAATTTAGTAATGTAGCCAGATACAAGGTGAACACTGAAAAATCAATAGCATTCCTGTACACAAACAACAGAGTCACTGAGAGAGAAATAAGGGAAACCACACCCTTCACTATAACATCCAAAAAAATGAAATACTTAGGAATCAATCTAACAAAGGAAGTAAAAGATCTGTACAGTGAAAATTACATTACTCTAAAGAAGGAAATCGAAGAAGATTTCAGAAAATGGAAAGATATTCCCTGTTCATGAATAGGAAGAACAAATATCATGAAAATGGCCATTCTCCCAAAATTATTATACAGATTCAATGCAATCCCAATCAAAATACCACCTGCCTACCTCACAGAGCTAGAGAAAGCATTCCTGAAATTCATCTGGAACCAGAAAAGACCTAGAATAGCAAAGGCAATTCTGGGCAACAAAAGGAAGGCAGGAGGCATCACAATCCCCGATTTGAAACTATACTACAAAGCTACTGTGATAAAATCAGCCTGGTACTGGAATCAAAACAGACCTGAAGATCAATGGAATAGATTAGAAGATACAGCCACAACTACAAACACACTCAGCCACCTCATCTTTGACAAAGGGGCCAAACATGTACACTGGAAGAAAGACAGCCTCTTTAACAAATGGTTCTGGAAAAACTGGCTTTCTATATGCCGTAAACTAAAACTAGATCCATGCCTATCACCATGCACTAAAATAAAGTCAAAATGGATCAAAGATCTGAATATTAAAACAGAGACACCAAACTTACTAGAAGACAGAGTAGGTAAAACTCTCAATGATATAGGAGTAGGCAGAGAGTTCATGAACAAAAATCAAATTGCATGGGAAACATTTCCCAGAATCAGCAACTGGGATCTCATCTTACTAAAAAGTTTTTGCATGTCAAAGGAAATCTCCAACAGAGTGAAAAAAACCCCACAAATTGGGAAAATATTTTAGCCAATTTTCCATCAGACAAAGGACTTCTATCTAAAACATATAAACAATTAAAAGAAATCAGGCCCCTAAAATTCAAGGACCCAATCCAAAAATGGGCATCTGAGATAAGTACACACTTCTCAGAGAAAGAAATACAAATGGCAAATAAATATATGAAAAAATGTTCAACATCCATGGTCATTCCGAAAATGCAAATTAAAACAACACTGAGATTCCATCTCACTCCAGAAAGAATGGCCAAGTTTAAAAAATCAAGGAACAACAAATGCTGGAGGGGCTGTGGGGAAAAAGGAACTCTTCTCCCCTGTTGGTGGGAGTGTAGACTGGTGCAACCACTGTGGAAGTCAGTGTGGAGATTCCTCAAGAAGCTAGGATTAGAGATCCCATTCAACCCAGCTACCCCTCTTCTGGGCATTTTCCCAGAAGAATTGGAAACATCATACCACAGTGATATTTGTGCATCCATGTTTATAGCAACACAATTTGTAACAGCCAGATCTTGGAAACAACCCAAGTGCCCATCAATCAAAGAATGGATAAAAAAGATGTGGTATTTTTACACAATGGAGTACTACTCAGCTATTAAGAAAGATTGCATTGAGACTTTTATAAGTAAATGGTCACAACTTGAGAGAAGTAGTTCTCTAGTTTGCTTAAATCCAAAGACAATACAGTCTTGGCTACCCTATGAAAAATACAAAGAAAGTCAGAAAAGTAGAACATACTAGTCCAGGCATCTATCTAGAAAGTCTGGGGTTTATTCCTGGTCTGAAACTAACCACACAAGAGACTGTTCTTGAAATGTTTAACAAATTCTGTCCCAGTTTCTCATCTCTAGAGGCAATATTAGGTTTTAGGAACAGCAGCTTGTCGCATTTTCAGGTCAATTCCAGGAAATTTAGGCTTGAGGAGAGTGATGGAGTCACATACAGGATCTTTTGGAAAGGCATTGTGAACTTTATCAGACTGAAAGCGTCTGTCGTACATGTTAGAGGGATGTGACCTGGCAAAAAATGCCTCGCCAGATACTTGCTGTGCATGAACTAGACAGTTCCTTCCTTCATGAGAAATGCATTCACTGAGTCTACGGCTGTGTCTGGTACCGCATCGGGCAACGGGAAAATGAAGACGGATGAGCGAGGTTCCCTTGTCTTGGTAAAGCTCGGATTCTAGAACACATACTGCCAGTTGTTTATAAGGTTCACATGTGCCATGAAATTGCATGGATTCTCGATTTGCCTGGAGGTATAAAACCTAGTTGCTCCAGAGAAACTCTTTACCCCTTTAACTTACCAACCACTCACTGTCTTTCATGTAAGCACCGTGTGTGGGAACCCACATAGGATGGTTTCATGAATAGGTGTCACCCTGTGGGCAAGAATGCCTAGCAAATACCACTGTACAACTGGTCAAATGCAGACAACCCTGGCGCCAGCCACTACCTCCCAGGTCAGCAATCTCAGCCCTTACTGCCCACACCAGAGGCTTAGAGGGCAGCACTAAAACTGAGGCCTCTCGACACTGCATGCAACTGTCAGCCCCTCTGATTGAATGGATTTTGCGTAATTCCTCCTCCAGCTTCTGGACCCCAGCTTCTTTCTCAAAGTCGGAAGTGTGCTTGCGTAGAAGGCAGGCAGAGGAAGTACTGGAGCACTTGCTGCAACGAGAACGGGAACTCCAGCTTCTATCCTGGAGAATTCCTAAACTTCCTTATACCTTCTCTACACCCATTCAACATCCCCCTACCGGGAACTTGATGTGAGTTGTACTTTTATTCATTAAAGTAGTTTGCTTATCTATGTGTCAATCTCTTGTGAGATTTGTTACCATGAGACAGGATACTCACGCCTGATCTTTCCTGAACCTAAAAGTTACGAAGTCATCAAGCATGTATTGTCCAAACCTTGGTGATACAGTGTCATCAGGGAAAAAGACTATTTCATGACATCCCTTAGTAGACCCAGCTCGCCTGTGCCCAGCGCCTCTGCCTCACACACTGGGGAGGAATTCCTCTTTGCAGACTTCAGAAGCAGACAGCTGTCAGGGGAATCGCATGGAGTTGGCTAGCGCCACCGGCAGGTCTGCCCTCTTGCTAATCAGAAAGGAAGTGAAGCTGTAAAGAAACCCTTGACCATGCTGCTTTCAGGAAAAGTCACTGTTAGGCAGCGTGAAGTCCTTGATTCTTTGTGCTAGTTTCTCTGCAATTTTCCCTCCACTCATTCACCCCAAGTGGCCCAGTCTCTGTTTCTGTGTCTTCTTCTCGGGTGACAGTTGACTGGCAGAGCATTCTTTCCGAAGCACTGCTTCAAGCACACCGGTCTTCCTCACCGAAACCTCTCTGTAGCCTTTTCACCCAATGTACGTGTAATCACCCTCTCAGTCTGCTATGTGAGGCCTTTGGTAATCTGACCCCCACTGTCTTGTCAACACCAACCCTCACATCTGCTCCCCGTCCTCCCCTCCCTGCAAGCCCTCGCACCCCCTGCCTTCCCACATGCCCTCTCCCCGCTTCCCTTTACCTCGTGGTCACTCTGCCTTCTCCTTGAGGACTCATAAGGGCTTTCCCTACGCCTCCACCTGGACTCACTTTATTCCCTTTAACCCTCCACAGACATACTGAGCTTCTGAACTGAGTTGAAATGCATAGATTTTAGGTGTCCAGTTTAGTCAGTTTAGACCTAGGTAGGTAACCAACATTTCAACTACGACGAAGAACATGTCCACCTCTAGAAAGGCCCCAGGACCTTTGCCAGCATGCCCCTTTGGCTACTATTGTGAATAGTATTACTCATTTTAGAACTTCATATAAATGGAAATACCTACTCTATTGGATTTAGTTTCTTTCACTCCATGCAGTGTTTCGGAGATTCTTCTATGTTACTAATAATGTATCAATAGGTTATTCTTTTTGCTTGCTGAATAGCATTCCATGGTGTGAGGGTAGCATGTGTGTATCTTTTTGTACAATTTATTTGTGTGCTACTGTTTGCATTGAAAATGATTCAGGTCAATAGCTTTATCTTTCATATGAATAATTACAACAATTTTGTGAACTATCCTATATCCCCTCCACATTAGTTTTTCTACAAAAAGAATGAGAAGAAAATTTTCACTCTTGCTGTATTCTAGAGTTCATGCTAGGCTATCACGTTTCATCCTCGCCACAGCTCTATGTAGAGATATCGTCCTATTTTACAGATAAAAAAAGAAAAAAAACTGAGACTCCAGGACAGTTAATATCCTGCTTCTGGTTCCACATTAAACACAGGAAGAGCAATTTTAACCCGGACACTCTAGGATCCAAAGCGCTACATTCATCTCTGTGTGTGTCTTGTTTCCCACACAAAATCTTTTTATTTTTTTATTTTAAAGAGATTACAAGACAGCAAAACAAAACAGTAGAACCAATACAGGATTTCAAAACAAACAGATAGGAAATTAACAGTAGTCATTATATTGCACATTGTTATCTTCAAAATAGTTGCTCAGATTGCAAGATACAGGCTTATAAAATAGGTCAAGCAGTGCAAGCAATCACAGTTTCTATCCCCGAACTCGTAGGATCAATAGTTCAATCATCTTAACTATCTTGTAGATATTTTTTCCCTTTCTTCTTTTCTTTTTCTCCATCCCAGTTGTTCTTTCCTTTTGAGCAGTTTAATTCCCTATCACAATGTCTATGGTAGCTTTTGAACCTTATTTAACTTTTCAGTTTCTTATATGAGGGTGACAGTACGATGTTTACACATGTGAATCTGGTTTATTTCACTTATGAGTATGGTCTTAGTTGCATCCATTTACTGATAAAAACCTCGAGTTTATCCTTGTTTATAGCTAAGTAGTACTTCATTGTATAAAAACACCACATCTTTCTTTTAATCCATTCTACTGTTAATGGGCATTTGTGTTGTTTTTCAACATTAAGCTATTACAAAGTGTGCTGTTACAAACATGGGTGCACATATATCGCTGTGGTATGATACCTTTAATTCTTCTGGAAAAATACCCAGGAGGGGAGTAGCTGGGTCAAATGGGACCTGTAATCCTTGTTTTCTGAGGAATCTCCACACTGATTTCCACAGTAGTTTCACCAGTCTACACTGCAATGGAGAAGAGCCCCTTTTCCCCCACAGCCCCTCCAGCATTTGTTATTGGTTGATTTCTTGATCTTGGCCATTCTTTCTGGGGTGAGATGGAATCTCAGTGTTATTTTAATTTGAATTTCCCAAATGATCAATGATGTCGAACATTTTTTCATATATTTATTTGCCATTTGTATTTCTTCCTCTGAGAAGTGTGTACTTATCTCAGATGCCCATTTTTGGATTGGGTCTTTGAATTTTGCAGGCCTGATTTTTAAAAATCCTTTCTATGTTCTAGATAGTAGTCCTCTGACTGAGGGACAGTTGACTAAGATTTTTTCCCAATTTGTGGATTTTCTTTTCACTCTGTTGGTGATTTCTTTTAACCTGAAAAAACCTTTTTAACAAGATGAGGTCCCAGTTGTTGATTCTGGGAAGTATTTCCCATGCATTTTGGTTTTTGTTCATGAACTTTTGGCCTACCCCTATGTCTTCAAGATTTCTACCTACTTTGTCTTGAAGCAGATTTAGTGTTTCTGTTTAACTATTTAGATCTTTGATCCATTTTTACTTTAGTTTAGTGCATGGTGATAGGCATGGGTCTAATTTTATTTTTAAACATATTGAAAAGCCAGTTTTTATTTAGCTGGATACAAAGTAAACACTCAAAAATCAGTATCATTCCTGTACACAAACAACAAACTCACTGAAAGAGAAATAAGGGAAACCACACCCTTCACATTAGCACTGGAAAAAAATGAAATACTTAGGAATCAATCTAACAAAAGAAGTAAAACATTGAAAATTACAGTACTCCAAAAAAACAAATCAAAGAGGATTTCAGAAAATGGAAAGATGTTCTTTGTTCATGGATAGGAAGAACAAGCATTGTGAAAATGGCCATTCTCCCAAAATTATTATACAGATTTAATGCAATTCCAATCAAAATACCATTGGCATACTTCATAGATCTAGAGAAATCATCCCTAAAATTCATCTGGAACCAGAAGAGACCTAGAATAGTAAAAGCAATGCTGGACAGCACAGGCAAAACAGGAGGCCTCACAACCCCTGGCTTGAGATCATATTACAAAGCTACTGTGATAAATTCAGCATGGTACTGGTGAAACAAGCAGACCTGAAGATCAGTGGAACAGATTGGAAGACATAGCCACAACTACAGACGCACTCAGCCACCTTATTTTTGACAAAGGGGTCAAAGAACTTCACTGGAAGAAAGACAACCTGTTTAACAAAGTCTTTCAACCATGCCTCATATGTAACTTTTGGATTTAGAGTTATAATATGTATTTTGCAGACATTCTTTAGTAAAATGCATGATAGTAACAAATGAAATACATAGCAAATGTGTAAAAAAGGGTCCTTGGGAGCTATTGCTATCCAGTCCTGTGGCAGCTAACAAAGTGACATCAGACAGCTTTCTCAGAGAAGGGGTTTGTACGTGTTCTTTCCATGATATCCTTGGATATGTTATTACAGCTTTTTCCCAGATTATATCTACTGCACAGTGACTAACTAAATAAATAAACTAATGTGTTCATTTTGAAACCACACAAATATGCAGACTCTCAAGAAGTATACAGGTTTATTTGAAAATTAAGATTAAGAAAGCAGCTCTCTTATTAGTGACCTCTTTCAAAGCCTGGGAAGAGCCTCCAAGGTGTATCCTCAACATTGTAATGGTCTGTAGAACAACAAAGAAAAGACCATTGACTCAAACCACCAGGACAGTTGCCCTGAATGGGGTATCTGGGAGATAACAAATTTGGTGGCAATGCCTAAGGGAAGGTCTTTGTAGGAAAAATTCCAGAACTGAGGTGAAACAGGAGCGCTACTAATGCAGACCCCACTGACTGTGTTTAAAGGGATTTCTTGACCAATAAAATACAAAGATTGTACCTGCGGTGGGTGGGATATTGAAAGAAAAGTACTGTATTTGAAAACATGGAAAGAAAGAAGCAATGAAATAAAACAAACAGAGGTGAGAGAAGCAGCCAGGGGAATCAGATATAGGCACAGAAGAACTGGAATTCATTCATCTGAAGATGAATTATGATCCCTGATGACACGCCAAGGACAAACGGCGTGCAAGAAGGATGCGAGTCCTGTTGGTGCTGAAGTTGCTTTCTAATGAATGAAAGTAGACAATGAGTGAAGAAATGAAAGCAGAGTTATCTCAGATAATAATAAACATTAGAAATGAAACAAAAATGGCAGTGCTATCAACACTGTCCACAGGTCAGGGCAACATTAAAATAGCCATCAGGGAGACAGAGCCTCACCAAGGGGCTGACATTGAAGCTGGGAGCTAAGTGTCAAGCAATTTTCAGTTTGGTGAGATCTGTAGACTGGGTTCTTCCACCAGAGAAAAGCACAAGGACCATAAGGTGAGAATTTCATACTTAAGAAAAACAAAAATATGATACTATGTCTGAAGAAGCTAGAGAGCCGACCTTGCAAAGAAATAAGGCATTTTGGAGCTCTTCTTAGTATTAAGGGAAACCACTGGAGAATTTTTGGCAGGAAAATGAAATTTGTGTCTAAAATCTCGATGACTCTTTAAGTGGCAGTGGATTTTAATGGGGTGGTAGTGGAAATAAGAAGAGCAGAGGGGAGCCACTCCCGGGGTTCTTGACAAGTATTTTGAGTACAATTGGTGGAAATGCAGTGAAGGAAGCTATTTAGAGCTATATTTTGGGAAAAGAACAGAACTCGTTGACAAACTAGATGTAAGTGTAATGCACAGGAAAGCGTAATATGATCGTTTTGTTTGCGGTTTGAATAAAAAGGTATTATCTTATGTTAAAATGGAGATGACTAGAGAAGGAGTAAGTTTTCAAGCAGAAAGGAGCACGAATTGGCTTTAATGCTTTTGGTGGAGACAGTAAGTGATAGGATCTGCATGTCTGAAGGTAAGTGTGCAGACCAGGAAAAGAAATTTAAACCTTGACCCAATAGCCCATGAAATCCTAGCTAGAGCTACAAAGACAGACATAGTCACTGCAAAGAGTGTGTTACAAAAGAAAGGTAAAGCTCAGCTCTAAACCAAGAGAAGAACTGATGGTTGGAACAAAGGAATCAAAGAGGAAGAGTCAAGAAAAAAGGAAAACCGGGAAAGTGGCACTGTGTTAACAGGTCTATCCATCTCAGCGTATTGGGAAGTGAGCAAGCACATGGATATTGGCTTTGCAGTATGGATTAGCCACTTTTCAAAAACTCACAGAGAACCACGAATGAAGACCATCTCAGGAGCCCTGAGAAAGAGAAGAATCCACATAGTCAGATGTGTAGCAAAATAGTCAAATGAAGTAGGGTCTAGAAAGAGACTTATTAAAAGAATGTTTTATTGATTTGCAAGTTATTTGAGATGAGACAGATAGACAGTACTAATACCTACTGTTCATTTTCTGATTATTATGTGCAAGATTCTAGTGTCATTACTGCCTCTGATTTTATTTACAAACCCTCGCAAAATCTCCATGAGCTAGGTGCTGCCGCAAATTCCATTTTACAGACAAGGAAACCGAGGGGTTGAGAAGTAAAGCCATGTGTTTCCCCGAGTGAGCACTGGAGCCAGCGTTTAAACCACGAGTCTGACCGCAGTGTCTAAAGTCTAACAGTTCTGTGAATTGCCCCTCGCTGCACCTGTCTGCTCTGCCCCACGTGCTATCGCCCTGATACAATGAGGCAGGCAGCAGAGAAGAATTACTATTGCCAGAAAAAAGAGCGGTATTGCTGCAAAAGGGCAAGACTGAAGAAGATCAGTGTGAAATAGCATAGAAGGTGAGACTTGTCTCACTGAACAGAGTGAGCAGGGTTACAAACACAGAGAGTTTTATGGATTTGATGGAGGGAAGATGAAGGTGCTATCAGATGCGCTTTTCCTTTTCACCAAATTAGGAAGCGAGCTCTTCTAGGTCTCGCTCACCAAACTGTGAAGTGAGAAGAGGAAGGCAATTAATGCTCTAGATGCAAAAGAGAAACAGAGAATCTGGAGTCACAAATGGCACCCACCAGAGGAGCAGAGAAAGTGGCATTTGGAGGACTGAGTGCCCTGTCGAGCTATAAGATCCTCATTTTAGGCTGAAACAGTAAAATTATATACTTCTTTCTTCTCCAGATCCATTCACTCACTTTAGAATATGCAACAAGCAGTTTTTATCACATATGCTAGAAGGAGAGATACAGGTAATGTCGTGAGTTTTTCAGACACAGGTGCTGAGGTGAAGTTTGGGGGTCAGATGTTTAGGATGGATCAGCACTTCTGAAAGGAGAAGGGAGAATGCGGGGTTTGGCAGAGGAAGGAATGAACTGGAAATGCACATGTAACAAAAAGCTTGATCAACCTAGTAGGGAGATCTAGTGCAAACATGACCACATCAGGGTTTCCACATGACTGCATCAGTAAGAAGACCTGGGTGCCTTTGATGACCCTGCCTTGCTCAGTCCACAAGGGCTGGCCACTCAGGGAGAGCTGAGACTTCAATGGGGTGGCTCTGATGGGAAGCCCACTGTGGAGGATCTGAGAGCTGATGATGGAAGTGGTTGTACCAGGGAGCAGATCTTTTCTTAGAGAAAGACCCGAATATTGCATTTCTATGTCTGTGACTGTTAATCCTTCTATGTCTATTTCATTCAATTAAGAAGCATGCTACTGGCTGGGTCTGGTGGGTCATGCAGGTGTGACCATGAGCACTGTAACTGGTACCTGGCCCCTTCCTCTCCGGCACGGTTCTCCTGCTCTGCATCCCAGCAGATGCACTTTTCCCATGAACTGAGCAGCTTTTCTTGGCCATGTCCTTCCACCGTGATGTTTCTGCCTTGGAGCCAGCTGACTATGGACTGAATTCCTGAAATCATGAGCCAAAATCCACCTTCCTTCCTTTAAATTGTGAGTGTCTGGTACAGTGTCTAGCAATTGGAAAACTGACCAACATGATGTCTATCACAGAGAGTCTTTATCAATAGTGTTATAATCATAGAGCAAGGACCTTAAGGCTAGTAAAGACAAACGTGAAAATAGGAATTCTTCCTCACAGTACCTGGAATTTGGGGCTCCCACAGCACAGAAGAGGTCACATAAAAGTGCCAAACACACTGGAAAATCCCAACTGATGCAGATTTTTCCTGTCTGAAAATAATCTCAGTGTATGTAAAACCCTCAGATCCAATTTTGTGTATTATAAACTTTCCTGCAACCCCCATCACCCAAGTTGATCAAACCCCTCAGGGATATCCGAGAATTCATGCATTCCACATGAGGACTAGGCTCTCTTTTTTCACAAGAGGTGAGGGCTACTTAGTGTGATTAAAGCTTCTCTCATGGGGTGAGTTAAATATGAACCTGCAGAAAGTTAAGAGGACAAGTAAACGGCCTTCTAAACTATCTTCCCTCCTGGTTCCTTGTGTGATTGTACTTTGGTTTTTTAAATGTATATAAGTTTAAGTCACTAGGACCAAACCATTATGTTTGAAAATGATTTAACTGTGAATGTGGACTTAGCTTTACAAGGTGAAGTGAGTCAGAAAATAACAACAAGGAAGCCTTTTACCTTCCTGCAGGTAAACAGTGGATGATAGAATATGTGCCATATCACACCCTACTCCTCCAAAAGATACCAGGCTCCTTGGAAATCACATCGAGGCTCCCAGTCATAGACCCTGCCACCTAATACAATTTCTGCCAATTCTCTCCTCCAGTATCCCTTTAACCAAAATTGTCCTACATTGTGCCACGGTCACCTGTTCATAAGTAGTAAAAGATGCTGTGCTGCCTTCTTAATTTTCTGGAAATTACATGGCTAAAAGCAGCAGCTTTTGTTGCTAACAAAGGACTGTTTCATCTTACTCTGCGATAGATTTGCACACAGGAAAAAAAGAATTATCGTAATGACAAATTTACCAGAATGGGTTATTAGCGGCTAAGTTTAGACTAAGTCTTTACCCTAGTTACTATGTTTAGACTTGAAAATGAAAATATTATTTCAAGATGGAATGGAAATTGCTCACCATGCAGCTCACATGGGAAAGAAATAGTTGCTGAAAAGAGTTTGAGGTGGTAATGAATACAATGCCATTCCTCTATTGAAAACATTGGCGAGATGAGCGTTTTTCTAAAGATAGAAACCAAATCAGCTGGAACTTCTTCAATGAGGTCCCTACTCCGCCCCTGTAGATGCCAGCGATCCCAACACACACACACACACACACACACACACACATGCACGCACATACACACGCACACACACAAGCAGATGGAAGAAATGTCACATTCTGAAGTGATCTATCACTGGTAAGCATTTCCTCCCGAGTTCCTGCTTTTTGCTCAGGAATGCAGGTGCGGCTGTGAGAGTACCACAGCCACACTGAAGAATAAGAGACACTATCTCCCCTGGACTCAGTTTCCTTTGCTGAAAACGGAAGGCTGTCAATATACAAATGAAAGCCCCTTCCAGATCAAGTATTTTACATGTCTCCCATGGAAAGAGCATGACAGTCTTCGACAGTCCTGCTGGTGACTCTAAGAGCAGCCCCTGCTTTGTGGAGCCGGTGCAGGGCAGGAGTGGTAGTCGGTACAACACAGAATCAGTAATTTGGGAAGTTTTCTTTGTACCCAATTCAATCCAGTCACTTTACAAATTTTATGCTTCCTTTTATCCTCCATAAAACCCCAGCAGGTTGTGTTCACTATCTGATGAAACTGAAGGTCAGATTTTGAAAAGGATAAATGTGCTATCTACCAGGGCATTTGAAGTCTGAGCAAAGCCACATTGATTTTATGATTTATAGCTTCCCTAAACACACAGAAAACTTGTCTCGACTCATAGAGTAAATGAAGCCATGTGTACATCGTAGGATGTTGTAGCCTTTTCCAGTATCTACTCGGGAGCTGAAACTTTTCAAAAATTTAAATGTGATACATAAGAGTCAACCTGGATTGGCACGCCAGCTTCGTGATGATGCACTTGAAAATGAGGAGAGCCTAGTGTCCTACCTGTGAAATGATAAGAGCTTACATTTCAGTGGGAACTTAATAAGCTCCTGTGCATAAGGTGTTTCTTTCTTTCTATCACCTTCCTTATAGGTTAACATATAAATTTACTGACATGTACTCATCATCAGCTGAACATTCTATGAGGACAGATTTGTAATACACAAGGAGCTAGCATTTGAGTTACAGAGGAAGTAGTCATGAATAGGAGAGCAAGAATAGAGCGCAGATCCCAGGTGAGGAGTGTGTGGAGCCGGGATGCTGTCTGTACCCCAAATCTCCCACCCACCTTCCTACTTACACTGGGGCCTTGTCATGGGTTCTGATTGCTTGATCAAGAAGAGGAGCATCTTTGTCACTTTGGTTCAGGGGATTTAGAAAGAAGTGAAATTTTCCCTCCTAGAATCCACTTCCCAGTAATTCTGGAAGTCGGTTGTAAATATGGCACCAGCATGGCACGGTAGAACCTCTGTCAGCTTAGGTCACAGAATGTCTGACCTTGTAGAAGAAATTCCATCACCAAGTGCACTGGACACACAGGACAGCAAGTTACAGTAAGTCACAGAGGGGTGGGGCTCTTTAATCATAGCCCACTCTGTCCTGACCAGGACCCTGAAGCTGCCACGGAAGCCTGCTCTGGATTTGGAGGAGAAGGGGATAAGGAGCTCTGCCAGGAGTGTCTGCTTCCACTTGGAGGTCTGCAGAGTATTTATGAGGATGAAGCTTATGTTGAAGTTTTGAAAGTTACATTCACTAAAGCACTTTGGGCATTGGGGGCTAGGGACCATCACTGGAAGCAGAAATAACAGCAGCAAGAAATGCACAGAGGTATAATCATGCATGACCCACAGACTAGCAGGTAGCTATATCCAGCATGTAGCTAAGTGGACTGGGTGATGCTGTGTTGTCCAAACCCCAAGGAGAAATGGTATCTGATAGATGTGTGTGTATCCCTTTATCCTGAAAGTAAAGGAGAAAAGGGGGAAAGGAAATCACTTGTGGAATTCTAGTGATGACATTCTTTGTCTATTTTATAATTTTGCCTCAATTTTGTCCGGATTAAAAATTGAAGGAAGGGTTCGATTTCATCACTTGTCTTTATTTTTGTTGGTGCCCATGTCAACTTGCCACGCCCTCTTATTCTTGCCCCAGCTTGTTTTCAAGCTGAACCTGACATTTCCTCAAATGGCTTTCCCGCACACAGCATCCATGTTCCATGGGGACCTTCTCATCCCATGAAACTCATTTAATGTGCAAGCTCGTTTACATTGGAAGAGAAGGTCTTGCAGGTGAAAGGCTAACTAGGGCATTAAATTCTGAACCACTTAACAGCTGCCCCAACACTTGGAAGAACTGTATTTTAAAATAGTGTTTGAAATATATTTAAACTCAAATAAATAAAACATATTTTCCCGTAAATGATGCCAAGTCCTGCCAATTAAACTCAGATCTATTTAAAAAAAATCTTTAGCTCTCAACAAATGCTGGCTGCTTTTTCCCACTAAAAGCAATTCTGAGCATTCATGCGCTCACTTTTCCCTGTATCATTATGCTGTGTTCCTCTTGTTAATATTTAAAGCTTCTGAAACTGTTTTTCCCATATGCATTTGGACTGGGATGGAAAACTGAAGTTTTATGTTTGTGTGAAGGCTTGTAAAAATATAATCTCTTGGGCTGCTTATTAGGACAAGATATTGCTAATATCAACAAGCACAAAGTCTTTACTAAACCGTAAGAAAAATGAAAGACTTAGTGGAAAGTTAGTTGTTTTAATGATACTATTCAGAAAGACACTGTTATTCATCATGAAACTTAATAATAATGATACCCCAATAATCGTAATTTCTGAGATGAAATACCAGGCGTTTTTGCAATCACTTGACATATGCTCTTTGATTGGAAGTGTATGACTACCACACAACTATGTTTCACTGAGTATCAGTGACTGAATGAATCTGCCCAAGAATTCAGAGCTTTTAAGCATTCGAACTAATATATGTACCTGTATCTGTCTAACATCAATTTAAATGACTACATTATTGTGTCTTTAAATTTTATGGTTAGTTTAGCTACTCAGCTATGATATTTGAAACCACAAAAGATGTACTTGAATATCTGTTGCAGACTCAATGAAAAGATGACTATTCTATTATTTGAATCATGGGTCCCTGTGTAGGGATGAATTTTTAAAGCAATAAAATCAGGAAATATCATCTCTGAGGCCAGAGACTGGTAGATTACAAGAACACTGAGATTGTAGGTACTAAGGAAGACACATTTTGTCTGTCCTGTTAGATTTGGGAATTTGGGGTGGAGTTTAATTGGCTGGTCCAGAAATGGTTCAGCATTTTTGGTGGATTTCTGGGAAAGTCCTCCTGAGGGTAATCTGCATGGTTGCCTCTGAGAGAGCCCATGCACAAAAATTGGCCCAAAAAAGTAGAGTTTTCAGAGGAGAAAGCACGTGACTGTAATATGCTGTTTCTTAGATCTGTCTGTAAGCACAGACACCTCATAGACGCATGGCTCAGTACCACGGAGAATTTGGGTGGGAGGAAGGAGGAGAGGCCGCTGTAACCAACACCGACGTCTTGTTTCATTTAAAGTGCATCCCCTTTAATCAACTGCCCGCCACTCTGATGAAGAGCCTCATCCCTCCCACTGCCCCGCTCATGGTCCTTTCCTCCCACGGCGAAGACATCAGACCCCCACAAGACACTTCCTGGCTCTCACCGGTCGCTCCCGCCTCCGACCGCGCTTCACTCCCTCTTCCCGCCTGTAATTCAGCCACTCTGGGTATTTGGGTCTGGCAAAGCTCTACACAGCAGCGGCAGCAGAGTTCTTGGTCTGTCCCTTCTGCTGTGATGAGCCAAACCATCCATGCTCTGACCAACCCCATTTTTCCTTGCCAGCTCTCGTTCATTCCTCATTCCCACTTCACAGCAGCCTCTCCCTCTTCCTGAGTGACTATCACTGTACACTGTAATGGGTCACTTTTCAATTTATTTGAGAAAGTTCTGGCTCCTCTACTAATCTGGTTATTTTTCTCCACTCTTATAGACCCAGCACCCAGCACCATGCCTGAAATGAGCTCCAGCGCTAGACTTTGGTAGCCAAGAAGCGCCGTGTCAGTGCCCTCCAACAGGACCAAGGGCAGGAGAATGACTGCCACCTTCATCTTTCCCAGGAGAAACTGCAACCTAGGGTCACCTTTGTGCACCAGTAGAATATGAGACTGGCAAGAGGTGACAATGCCTGGTGGCATCCGACCACACAGCTCCGCAGAAACCATGGGTGTTGCTGGGAATTTCTGGAGTCTTTAGAGACAGTGGTGGGTTCTGTGTGGGAGACAGTGGTGCATCGGTCGCTTCACAAGGTAACTGATCAAAGCAATTCCCAGAATGTTTTCCCAAGTATATTCGAGATACCTCGCAATTCTCATAACATACTTCTGCAATGTTTTTAATGATTTGAACTTCTTGAGCTGGTAGGTTGAGGCGCATCTATTTAAAATTTCAAGAAGAGGAGTATGTCAGTTCTCCATTAATCCAGACCAGGAATGTGGCCCCGTGAGAGAGAGAAAGTCACTGCTGACTCACAGCCAGAGAGGAGCGCGTGGGCACCAGCGCCGCCGCTCAAAATCCCACACATCACTTAGGGAAACAAGAGGATGATGGCACTTCGGGTTTCCACATTTAGCACCTGGCCCTATCTCTTCGCTTATTATTTTTAATTATCATTCTATATTTAGACAGGTAACTTCAGAACTTACTGAGCCTCAATACTTAAAATCATAGATTGCTGTCGATATACTACTTAGACATGGTCCTAAACTTTTCCATCTTTCTGTCACTTGGAAGCCACATTAGTATATGAATTCCACAACATTCCCAAGACTTCAGCATATAACCCTAATGTGCATCCTACAGTCACACAGTAAGGTTTCTTTCTCTACTTTTTTCCAAGCAATTTCAGATATCTTTTGGCTGCAATTTGCTCCTGTGAGACCAGCATCTGCAAAGAATCCAGAGATCCTCTTTGCCAAGCTACTGCAACGCAGAACAAAGTTTTGTTGCTACCTTGAGGTCCCCATTTTCCATTTGTCTTTTTGGTCCCTTACAGTATGATCAATCTCTGTTGTTCATCTTTTAAAAGTACTTTTATGGACTCTTCATCTTGTGTTTACCTCCCACCTCGTGTCCTTAATCCCAGCAACATCTGCTGATCCTGAGAATCTCGCTGGCAGATACATCCAGGCTGTTAAGATAAAACCAGCATTCAGATACACGGTGACTCATGACTAATCAATTTGCTTTCAGCGTTTGTTCCTCCAGTCTGAGAATGACAAATTATAAAATACATCACAGAGCCTGTGGGCCTGCAGGCAGGGACAGTCTCAGGTGTGATATGATTTCTCGCTGGTCTTCTTATTAGTGGAGCCCCCCCACCAACTTTTCCCCTCCTACACACTTCCTTTCCCTCAGTGTGTGCCAAGCATTTTGCATTGCCTTCTCGTCTTCCATCTCGCCCAGTTCATACCCAGGGACTGCTCTCCAGCCTGTAGTTTCCGTGGGCTCCCCACTGAATGTAGTGCACAGCTCCGTAGCTGCTGGGCTTCTCCATCTGCCTGTGCCACAAGCACTCAAGTCAACTCCTACACTAAGCACGGCCATCTTCTTTTCCCTATTTCAAGGAGCTTCCACACTGTGTATCAGCCCTCTGAGATTCTTTTCTCTGTTCTTAATATCTACCCAGCTGATTTTAACATCGTGCCACTTTAGCTTTCATACATGTTCCCTCTATTTGGTCTCCATTTCCCTCTGGCCCTTCCCATCTTTAGGTTTTCACCTCCCTTCTCCTAACTTTTCATGAGATCCTCAAAGGAGTCTTCCCCTTACCATACGAGGATGTGCCTGTTCAATATATACCTCTCAGTGATTCTGGAAAATAAATTCTCTAAAACCGAGCATTTATTTTACCATTTCCTTGCTTAAAACGTTGCAATAGCCTGCATCACTCTCAAAAAGAGAATTCGAACATGTTGATGCCGTACTCCATGCCACTCCAAATCCAAGCTTAGTCTGCTTGCCTGTATCAGATCTTTTAGATACGGTGTCCTCTAATCAAGGAATTGTCCTGTCATCCTGAACAACATTCACCTTTCTGAATGCGTCACGCTCTTTCGTTTTTACTAAACTGTGAAGACAAATGCTGTTTGTCCAGCATGCAGTATTCATTTTGTGTGTGTGTAGGCAAATGACATTCACTCCCTAAGAACTATTTCAGGTCCCGCCTCCTGCAGAAAGACTCCCCATCATGTCACCTTTCTATCAGACAGGCTTCCAACTTCTCTCCTAGCACCCAGCGTAATTTAGTATCTTGTCACATTCCTCTGAGTATGTAGCTGATTTTGAGTTGTCTAATGGTTTTTGCAAAGATTATAATTTATGAGACATGATCAAAAACATGATGAATGTTTATTTTTTTTACTTATTACAATTAAAGGCGCATTGTTATCAATTTCCCTCCATGTATACCACCATGCTTTGTACATTCTTATCTATTCCTTCTTGTCACTTTCTGAAGCAGTTCTGGAACTTCTCTGTCGTTGATGTCTTTCATTGCACTATCATGGCTGCCTGAATATCCAGAATCAACTCCAAACATTTACTTTTTGTAGTCATTTTGACTTTAGGGAAGAGCCAAAAGTTGCATGGTACGAGATCCACTGACTAAGGCGGGTGAGGACACACAGTGACGTCTTTAGGAGCCTGCCTTTCTGATGACTGGCACTCAGCAGTAGTGTTCACTGTATTTTTGATCACACATCCTAAAGGTGCTAACGAAAGAAGACTGCTTCAGAAAGTGGCAGGAACAATGGGATAAGCACACTCCAAGCAAAGGGGAGAGTTTGAGGAGGATTGATAACAGTGCATCTCTTACTGTAATAGTTTTTCAGTTTAAGAATTTCTCTTTCACTATGAGCCACCTCAAATTTTTGAAAAGTACTCTTGGATCTTTAAAAAAAGTCTAAAGGAAATACTGAATCAATCAAGCTATTAATTAGTAATAACAAAAATAAACTGAAGATCTCATCCTGTTTTGATTTAATATAGTTTTAAAATAATTATTTTCAACAATCCAATGCAAATTAACAGTACCAAAAAGACTCTGCATTTTAATAGGTGTCAAAGCACATGGTGCATTCAAGTCCACTGGTTCCCCCCACATGAGGCTGCTGGGTGCAAAGATTTTATATTATCATAAAATTCAGCCTGTTTAGAGATCACTGTCTTGAAGATCAGCTTCATCCATGTGATAAAATAATCTTTTATTCTCCTTCTGGGATACACTTATTAAAAGACAAGAGCATCAGAGTTAGGATACTTTGCTTAACACATTTTGGTTTAAGGGGATTTTCCCCTCAGTAATACTGTTATCCAATGTGATCCTATAGTAAATATTTAACATGGTACAGACTTTTATTTCTGCTTGAGCAAAACAAATTTGCAAATACCAGTCATATGCATTTTCTCTTATCTGAAAAATAATTCTCATATGCAGAGAGAAAAGTCTAAAACTGATATTCTTTCATTATCCAGAGTATTGGCCCTTTAAAAACCATTACCCAAATGCAAAATAAAATAATCATGATTTTAGAAGTTGTGTCTCAATAACTTCTTTTTTCAAGTTTTTTTATTATTATCTAAGCTATATTATCTAAGCTGTGGAAACAAATATAAATTAATAGGCCAATCATTTTTCCAACCACTTCATTTTTCTAGTGATCTTCTAACCAATTGAGGTCAAATTTCCATCCAAAAAAAATATGGCACACTGTAGACTTTATATAAAGGGAAAGGAAAGTGGATGAAAATAAAAGGCAGTATCTTGTAGTATTAAAAGCATTAGCTCTGGTGTCAAGAATTAGCATTTTCTTGCTTACAGATTAAAAAAGAAACCAATTTTGACAAGTTACTTAATGTTACTGAATTTCATCCATGAAGGGAAGATAATAACACAAATGAAATATTTAAAATATTGTCTGTTTGGGGGAATTATTTTACACTACTTCTATAAGACACACAGCAAAGTGCTGGAATACACTAAATGATCAATAGCTGAAGAGTAAGAGAGTTCAGGAGAGAATTCTTTTAGGTATCAACTATGTTGGAAAGTCATTGTTATCCTACCCTTTCTACTACTGTAACTTCATTTCTAAATTATCTCAGTTGCATCAGTAAACTCGCCAAGGGCATAATCTCTTCCTAAAATGAAAAATGCTATTCCAAAATAAGCCCGGAGCATACAAAATTACTAAAAGTTTCTAATTCTAAACTCACTCTTTGTCTCCTTCCTAGGGTTTAGGCAACAAGCAGGATATTAACCCTGATTAAACTATATTTACTCGAAGAATGATAGCCTCAACCTTCAGGTCAAACATTCAGGGGAATACAGTTTATAAATCTCAATTGAAAAATAAAGTTCATAAAGTCCCCAACAATTTTCTGAGAAACCAGACAGCATAACTTCATGAAGATAATCCCACTGTTTCAGAAAATGGTATTTTGGTTTTTAAAGAAAGAGAAGTTGAGGAGGAACAGACATACAGATGAGAAGGAAGAAGGAAAGAACCATTTTCAGTCTCAATATTAGCATTTTGTCTATGGTCAGAAGATGATTCTGTCATGCCTATAAAGTATCACAGCAGTCTGGAGTCATCAACCACACACGCTCAATAAAAGAAGAAAAGAAAAACACGCATTTTTCTGCAGCTGAGTTCGGCACTGTCCTACACTCTGAATACCACAACAGTTCTCAAATAGATAGCTGCTTTCATCAGATGCCACTAATAGAAATACTTTTGATAGACACACTGAATTCTCCTGAAAATAATATTGCAGTGCACCAATTCTGGATTCACTTTGGTTGATTTTTTCAAGGGTGGAAAATCCACTTTAAATTTAGATGGCAGAAAATGTTCCAGCAAAAAGTCAAGCTTCAATGTGTAAATATCTTTAGCCTGCGAACAAGCCACGGTGATTTGCCATCTACTAGTTAGGCCCCTCCTTCCACTGAACAGTCAGTTCGGTAGAGAGAGGAAGTTGGTAGTTTCCTCTTTGGTTTAGTATGAGATTACCTGAAAGGGTCCTCACTGTTGGTAATGCTGACAGCCTTTGTCATAGATTCCGAATTTCCACCATCCAGAACTTGGATATTGTACTTTTCACTAGAGATAAATCATGTGTCCTCCTAGTTTACATTTGATGGCATGGACCCTTTGCCACTTAGGATCGTGGCAGACATCTGACCTCTTTATTCATGTCTTCACACAGCAAGTGTTTGCTTCTGCTTTTTTATCAGTGGGTGCATAATAAAGTAAAAGGGGCAGCACATTGCCTTAACCACACGGGACTCGAATCATATTCTTGAAGGAGTGGACATTATTGCGAAAGGCAGTAGAGAACACAAAGAGGGAGGAAAAGTATAACAGAAATGAGAACAAACAAGGATGTTTTGAGCACTTTGAAGACACATAGGTACATGTTTCCAAAATGTCAGAGCAGACACAGATGTGAAGGCCCAAGTCCTCAAGGGTTCAATTCGCAGATTAATTTCTTACCATCACTGATGGAAGCTTCTGAAACTTAGGTCAGTGGTTTTATTGTAAAATTTAATGTTATTCTCATATTTAGTGTTCATTATAAAAATTATACCTACTAAATGGAAAATCATGCCATATTTGCCTTCTCTCTCCCTCTCTCTCTCCACCCCACTCCCTCTCCCTCTCTCTCTCTCTCTCTCTCTCTCTCAGTCCAGCTACAGTCAAAGGTCTGTCCTTTCATATTCCCCTTGTGCTTTTTCCCCTTTCTCTTCAAGAATAATATTCTAGGGGCTGAGAGTTTGACTCAGTGGCTTAAGCACCTGTCTGGCAGGTGGGAGTTTGTGAGTCTGATCCCCAGTGCCACACACAAAATAATAATAATAATAATAATAATAATATTCTATAGGTGATTCACCCCTCACTTATTTGACAAATATTTTGTGAATGCCTATTTTTGTTGGACATTAGTCCAGTTATTTGGAATTCATTCTCTAAAGAGACAGAAGTTTCTGCCCTTTTCATTGGCTCCATTTAGGTAGGAGGTTCAGATTACAATCAATAAGCAAACCTGATAAGCACATTTGTTGTGCTGTGAGAGGGGAACCAATGCTGTGGGAAAACAAAGCACTGGAATGAGAAAGACTGGAAGTTTGAAAGGGGCGTGATTATAAATTGAAAAAATGACAGCTCAAAAATTGAAAGAGATGAGAAAGTAAGGAAGTAAGCTAAACAGGTATTTTGAGGAAGTGCTGTCAAGATAGAGGAATAGAAAATAAAATAATGTGATGACCAGTTTAGCCTTCCATATTTTGGAAGGAATAAGGGCTGAAGTAGGGGGAAAAGGATAGAGTCCGAGATGACAGAAGTTGAATGATACGAGACCTGTTAGTTCAATGACAAAATTGCCTCTTAGAGAGACAGTAGTTTGGGGAGGACTTGAGCATAGACGCCTCTCATCCACCATGGGCTGAAGAAGCGGCTTTCGGAGATGAGGAGCACCGCGAAGTAGAGAGATGGAGGAAGTGCGGAAATCAACTGGGAGGAAACTGAAATCATGCGGAGATGATGGCGGCTCCAACCAATGCTGGTGATAAAAACCCAGGAGGTCATGCATGTATTTTAAATCACAGCTAAGAGAATTTCTCAATAGGAAGGATATTAGAATTAAGGAAAGAGGACACAAGATGACACCCAAGGTTTAGGCCAACATCACTGGGAACTGACGTGTCATTCATGTGAGATTTTTTTCAAAAATGTGACTAAAAGTGTATGTTTTTGAAAATAACTTCAGTTGTTTTTTCTAAGGTGGAAAATATTTCTATAATTAAAATCATACTGGCTTTTTTCGCAATGCATTGTATTTGCAAGAATTTATCTACATTGATCCGTAGGAATGTTTATTAATATAACTGCTCCATAGTATTACAGAATAGTATTTGCAGTATTTAAACAGTTAAGACACATTTTTCCTGTCATTCCTTTATAAGGAGATACACAGTCTCTCTCTACTATTTTTTTATTGTTGAAGCCACTGTGGCATAAAATATCTCATCACTTCATGCATGTGCAGTATGGCAGCAATACATAAGGCAGCAAAAGCTGAATCACTTGCAGTTGTGCATGCATGCTGTAAACTGTCTTTAGTCAATTAAAAAATTAACTTCTGAACAGCATATGCCAATATATACTCCTATGATCACTATGTATGAGTTTTCTTTTGCCTAAAACTTTGGTCAATGTTTTGTGTTTTCAGACTTCATATTTGCCATTTTTCTGACTGAGAAATATTTTGTTTTAATAAGGAAGAAAGAAAAATATTTACATGGATAGTAGAGTTAAATATACAATTCTCAAAAGAGGGGAAATAGATAGAGAATGAGAATATGGATACTGCCAACATCACAAGTCACCAAGGAATGCAAATCAAAACTCCAACAAGACATCATCTCATTCTACCACGAATGATTAACAAGTGTCAGTGAGGATGTGGAGGAAAAAAGAACATTTGCACACCATTGGGGGGATGGAAATTAGTACAGCTATTCAGGAAAACGGAATGGAGGTAACACAAAGAAATTCAAGCTAGAACAACCTTGTGATCCAGTGATCCCACTGCACAGTGCACATCCAAGGGAAATGGAATCAGTGTGCCAAAAAGACATCTGAAGTTCCATGTTTATTGTAGCATGGCTCATTGTAGATGGCTCATGACAGCCAAGAAATGGAAATAACCTCCTAAGTGTCCATCAACTGGTGAGTGCATGAAGATAATATGGTGCATATCTACAATGGGATACTGGGAAAAAAGACCCAGTCTGATAACATGAATGGAGCTAGAGATCATTATGAAGCAAGCAAGGAAAGACAGACAAGTACTTCATGATCTCATTCACATGGAGAAACTAAAAACATTGATCTCATAAAAGCTGATAATAGAATGATGGTTAGCAGAGATGGTTGGTTAATTTTTTCTAAAATTCATTTCTGGGATTCTCATGATCTATAAAATCATTCATCAGTCATTTAAATCATTTATCAATTATGTAAATATTTCTTAACAGTCTAGAAATTTCATTTTTAAAGTCTTTCTATATAGAAAGAGCAATGGAATAGAATTATAAATGCAGAAATTGTACCAACTGTCCATAGGCAGTTGAATTTCAATCAAAGAGACAAGACCTTTCAGTAGAAAAAGCATCTTTTCAGCAGCTTGCACAGGAAAAATTGAATAGCCACACCAAAAAAATGAAATTGGAAACCTACCTTACACCGTCTCAAAGGAGCAATTATTGTTGACCTTGAATCTGACAATGCATACTTAGATAAGATATCGATAGCATAGGCAGCAAAGCAAAGCAAAGAGATAAATTGAACTTCATCAAAATTTTTTAAATTATATTTTAACAGACACTAATAAGAAAGTATGGCCTACCACAAAGTGAAAGAATGTATTTGCAAATCATGTGTTTGTAAAAGACTGATACCTATGATACATAAGAATCTCCTGCAACTCAATAATAGACAAATAAATAAAAAATGAAAAAAATTCTAAATACATATTTCTGCAAAGATGATATATAGACTGATAATAACATACAAAGATATTCTACATCATTAATCATCAAGAGAGTGTGACTATCAGCTACAATAAGACACCACTTCACCCCTCTCAGGTATCAAAAAGTAAGAAATAACAACTTTTAGCAAGTACACAAAGTACATTATAAATAGTTTTGTAAAATTCTTCATCCACTTTGAATAACAGCCTGGTACTTCTTCAAAAATTTAACAATAAAATTATAATTTGAGCTTTCATCTCAAGAAAAATAAAAATATATATCAGTATAAGCCTTGTATATGAATCTTTCTTGCAGCATTATTCAGAATAGCTAAAAGGTGAAAGCAACCCAAATGGCTATCAATTCATTAATAGGTAAACAAAATATGGTGAGCCCTTACAATAGCACAACAATGCACTCACAAAATGAGAAGGTACACTGAAACATGCCACAACACACCACTGACATGGCATTCCAGGTTAGGAAGATAGAGAGAGATTAGTAATAGCAAATTCATAAGATCTTTCAGTTGAGGGGTTGGGTAGGGTGCTGGAGTCTGTGGGTTCTGGTTAGACATCTCATTCTATTCCCCTTGCCTGGATACCTTTTTGGTTTTTCTTATTTTAAGTCTTTTTTGTCTTTCAGCTATCATTTCAATTCACTGATTTGCTTCTGAGATGTCAAATCTTCTTAATATGTTTACCTTTTCATCTCAATAGCTTTTTTTTCATTTTTTAAAGTTCTATCTGCTGCTTTCATCAAATATTTTTTTTGTATATTTTTAGGTTTTAATCAAGCTAATTCTTGTGAAAGCACACAAATCATGTCAAAGTATTGTTGCATGATCCAATTTCTTGGGGCTGCAGAATACTCCCTTTTTTTGAATTCTGTGTTTCATCTTGAGCTTTTCATCATATTTTTGGCCATTTTTATGGAATCAAATCATTGTCCATAATTATCAACATTTCTAACGTTTTGGACTGAGATCCCATCTTCTGCAGTTGTTGTTTTAGGTACAAGAGTTCCAATGGTCCACACTTCTACCTAGAAGGAGCAGAACTATTGTAGCATCATTTTCGTGTTTGTTTTTCTTTTTGACACAAAGGTATACAAAATCTTTGAGCAATATGACTTTCAATCTAAAATAGATTCTAATTTTCAATTTTACAAATGCTTCTTTCCCTTTCTTCCCAGTCCCTAATCAAGAACCCACCCTTGTTGATTTTCCCGGGGTAACGTTTGCCAAGATAACAAACAGCCTATTCAGAGGTCTTCATTCCTGTTCTATGCTTGAAACGGCTCTCAGTCTCCCTTTCTGATTAACACATTCAGAGCGAGACCTAGACAAGCCAATCATGTGCAGGTGACCACTTTGACCAAGCCAACAGAGCAACTGTCTCCTCAGGCTCCCAAATCCCCAGTGAAAAAGTAGGAAAAAAGCATTCAAACCACTTTTCACACATAGAAATACTTTTCAGGATCCAAATAATTAACTTTTCTCTTTTCATTGAACAGATGTGGATTGAATTAACAGGAATATAGAGTTGCTTGCAAATCTGGTCAAGTCAGTCAGAAGGTATCAATCAGTACAACTTGAATCACTTTCTCTCCATATTTAAAAATGTTGCAGAGAAATTTGCAATAGGCTCCCACTCTTCCTCCTCACACAATAAATCACAGTTTTTAAAGGTAGATATCTAACAAAAATATGTCCAAGGATGATAATCATTGTATTAAACCTTGAGTAAAGATTTCTAATAGTTTTCAAGACCAGTCAAAACTATACTTTTGCTGTGAAACATCAACTTTTTCCACCTCTGTCCATTTCACTCTGATGTGTCTTTTCACCCTGAAATATAGTATCAGCCTTAATTTGCTTGAAGACCACAGAAAAGAAACATTGCACTTCATTTTTTGCTATTAGCTCAGCTTTCTGAGCTCCTCTTTGGATAGAATCCAAAGTATGCAAAGTGAATATACACGGGAAGGGGAGGCAATTGTCTAATGAGATAAGGGAGTGAGAAAACCCTTGATTAAACTTGCAATTTGTGAAGTACTGTATTGACAAAAAAGGAAATACAGTGGTACGTCTTTTCAGGGAGTTATATAGGCCAAGATCCCAAGTGGATCGTTGGTCCCAGAGAAACTAACAATACATATACTATACTTTCTCCCATAAATACATACCTATGTAAAGTTTAATTTATAAATTAGGAACATCAAGAGAACAACAACTAATTATGAAGTACAACAGCTATAACAATATATTCTTATAAGTTATGTGAATATATTCTTTCCTGACAGTCCATCACTGTATTCATACCAATCTCTTGGCTATTTTCTGTTTTATATTACAACCTCATTTCATATTCATAACCCAACAGGAGATTATTATTAGCTGGATTTTTATGACAAAGGACCAGATTAGTATAATAGAATATGAAGATGAGAAGCACAGACTCTGAATTGAGGTTGCTGAGTTTAAATTCTGTGATTTCTGATAAATTATTTCGCCTCTTTGTGACTTACATACTTTATCTGTTGAACAGAGAAAGTGAGAGTACTTGTTTCTCAGCCACCTACTTATCTCTGGGACACAGTGCCCAGCACCCACAATTAGAGGAGGAGAGATTTACTGTGGTCCATGTCTTCAGTTCATGGTTATCTCGCTCCGAGGGAGGGAAGAATGCTGGAAGGGCCTGGCAAAGGAAAGCTGCTCACAGCATGGCAGTCAGGAAGTAGAGAAAGAAGGGAGGAGCTGGGGAAATGGATAAACACTTCTGGATCACTCCCTCTGACTGGGACCCATCTCTGAACACATGAAAATTTTGGAGGATATTTTCCATCTAAACCACAATGGTCATAGGATCTAGGTGAGGATTAAATAATTTGATGCTCAAAGAACTCAGAACAGCAACTGGTTTTCAGTTAAATCTCAGTATGAGTGAACTCTTAAAGCATGCAAATAGTTTTAAATATATCTAGAGTGAGAGACAACAAATGGCTAAAGTTGTACTTGGACATTGATAAATCTACTTTCAAAAGCATATCCCTTAATACTACCTTACTGCTATCCATTGGTACTAACTTTATATTTTTCATAAACAGTCATTGGATGTAAATGTAAGGAAGTTATATTGGCTAGTTTTAAAATTAACAAAATATTGTGGGCTTGAAATTAATAAAAGCTAGTCAATGAAGTTTAAGAAATCAGATGTTAATATATCAAAGTATAAAATTTAGGTATTTCTGGTCATTGTGGTACACACCCAAAATCTCATCTCTTGGGAGACTGAGGCAGGAGGATCACCATGAATTCAAGACCAGCCTGGGCTATATATGCAATACAAGGTCAGCCTACACTACACAGCAAGACACTGTCTCAAAAAAACAGAAAAAAGTTAGGTATTAAATATTATCTCAAAAGGTAAAATCAGATATGTGTGTTTCAATACATCTTGCTAAAAAATAAAAACACTTCAAAACCAATAAATGCATTTATTTTTTTAAAAATTGGATATTAGAGAAAAAAGAGAGTAATGGGTCAGTAATCAATACGGAAGTACATAAGACAAATGAAACCATCATCGTCTGAATGCATTTTCCCAAAACTCATGTGATGAAATCCTGGCATTGGAAGTGATGCGCTGGGAAGTGGCAGAGCCTTTGAGAAGCCCTTGGCTCTGTTTCAGGACCGGAACTCACGCCCATGAGAAAGAGACCCCATTTGGCTATCTTGCTTCTTCCACCACACAACAACAAAGGCAGAGGCACCGTCTGCAAATCAAAAATGCAGGCCCTTGCAAGATGCCTTGATCCTGGTCTTCCCAACACCCAGAACTATGAGAAATAAATTTCTTTTGCTTATAGTGCACTCAATGTACGGTACTTTGCTTTAGCAGCTCAAACAAACTAAGACAGAAAGGCAACAGAGGATATTTGGATGGAGATGAGATAAGACAGAAGTGTTCTAACTGTACTGTAGGATTAAGGTGGCATGAGTAACTTCTATTAGTAACTGACTACTTGGCCATTTTTGTTTTCATTTAACAATCTACTAATATTAAATAACTTTTAGAAAATACCTATTATAATAAGTCAACATAATATTTTTATGTTCTTTACATTTTCTTTCAAGTGATTATCCAAATAATGAATGTATATTCCTATAATGTTATTTTCTACACTATTTGCAATCAACATGATTAAGAATTATAACCAAACATTTTTCCACTTTTCACTTTAATGACTTACTACTGTGTTAGCTATAATTATTATGCAAGTTGATAAGCCATAATCCTTGCTAAATTATTGTATATCTAGGTTCTCTACTGTTCTAGTAAGAGGATTTGTGAATATAAAATTTATACTTTTAAAAAATTTTCCTTGAAAATGCCTCAGGAATATTGCTAGGAGTGACATTTGCTATAAACATATTTATGGTTCTAAAAGTTTGAATTCCATAGTGATTAAAACAAAGTAATACATTTTCCCACTCTTTTTATTATTCTAAAAATTTGAATTTTATGATGATTATTCCAAAGTAATACATTTTCTCATTCTTTTTATACAATGATTATAGGCTCATTTTTAATTAATTCCCTATTGACCTTTAGATTGTTTTTGATTTCACCATATTATAAACAAAAATGAGAGGTAGTAATATATTATGTGTCCCAGTCAATATTTCTGCTGGAAGAAATTCTAGAAAATGTAACTTTTGGCTCAAAATTTGTACAGTTGTACAAATATCTTTATCAGTCTCTAAATTACCTTAAAATATATCAGTGTGTACTTCTGCATATGAAATTAGCATCATCAATACTTTTACAATCCTGAATTTCTTAAATAGAACAAAAATTAACTTTCATCATTAGATGATATCATTGACAGTACAATTTTTAGTTTATTTTCATTATAATTGATATATACTCAACATGGAATGATCAAATTAAGGTAATCAGATTTCCCAACTTCTTAAACATTTATTATCTCTTCACTTTGAAAGCCTTTGAATGATTCTCTTCTAATTATTTGTAAAATACCACATAATAATTTGCTCTGAACTTAGTCACCATGCTGTACTACAGAACACTAGAGCTTGTTACTCCTATGTATTTTGCTACTCATTATCCACCTTCCCTCCATCATCCCTGCCTGCTCTCCTGCTGCCATTTGACCCACATACTTCCCTGCTAGATACTTTCCCAAAGAAGTGAAAGACATCATATTACAGTGATCCATGCCCAGTATGTTTATAGCAGCACAATTTATAACAGCTAAATCTTAGAAGTAACCTATATGTTCATCAACAGAGGAATGGTTAAAAAAAATTGTAGTATTTATACACAATGGAATACTATGCTCCTATAAAGAATAAACTTGAGTCATTTTTTTTGGAAAATAGATGCACCTTGAGACCATAACACTAAGTGAAATAAATCAGACATGCATGCTTAACTATCTCATGGTTTCTTTTATATGAGAAATGCAAAGTAGAAATAATTTAAAGACCAAAACAAAACATAGGTAATAGAGAACAGAAAGATAGATTTTTGGCAAATGAGAAGAGGACCTGAGATGGAGGGAGGGGAAGGAAGGGGAGGGGAAGAGAACTGAGATGTGCTACGTTCGTGCACCAACTCCCCATTGTGAGTGTCGTCAGTATGCACTGCAAACAGGTACTAATAAAAATAAAAATTAAAAGTGGCAGGAGACACATTGCTAGGACAAACACATGCCTCTGAGAATATTTAGAAAGATAAAAGAAGTAGAATGAGTTCCAGCTCAAATAAACTAACAGACAAGCAGGCAGAGACTCAGCAGCACACACCTTAAACCAAAGGCTACAAAAGCACAGGTAGAGTTTTCAGGAAAATTAGAGTATAGATGACCCACAAAAAAGACTCTAAACAATTTATTTGGTTTGCATTGTTTGCAGCCATAGCAGGATCACTGCCATTATAAAGAGTAAAATCAGAACTTCAAAGAGGTAACTGTTTCCCCAAGTAGGAAAGAAGCTGGAAGCGAACAAATGAGTCTGAGTGTCCTGGGCCTGCGATTTGTGTCGAACTGTGGTAGACATGGCAATGAATCGTTGCAGGGGTGCAGCGATAGACTGATGGGAACAAGAAGATGGAGTGGAAGATGATCTTGCCCATGTGTTCAGTGACAGTGAGCTTTAAAAACTACATCATATATTGAAATTGACCCACAGCTGACAAGTGGACAGGTCACCAAAAAGGCATAAATGTCAACATCAGGTCTGTAAAAGACACAAACATGAATAGGGGCAAGTCCTGTAATAGCCCTGTGCTTCATCTCAGAACTGAGAAACTGAAAATAAAATAAAACGTCCATCTCTTCTCCTAGGGGATAAAAGATCTTAAAAAGAGGAAAGTCTAGGAAATGCTGCTCTCGTATCCCCAGACTCTGTGTCCCAAAGCATTTGGAGCCACTGCATCCTCTACCTATTAAGGATGGACATGGGGACATACTTATTGGATCTGAATCATTAAAGTGCTTTAATAAAACTTTAATCTGTGCCTTTGTTTCTTAAAAGTGAAAATAAATACTGACAAAATTAAAAAGGCATGGAATTAATAAGTAAATGTGGTAGTGAAATTTTTATCTTCATTTACATTCTAATGCTGTCAGTTCAAATGCACTTGAAAGAAAACCATGGTTCTCCATATTTTTACTGCTACTATTTGAGTATCCATGCTTTAATTTACCATTCATTGAATGCATTACTGTGTGATAAAAATTGCAATGCATTACATGTGCTTATTAACTAGATACGTGTCTGTTAGAAGATGATGACTTATACATGCTGGAACTATGAAATTAAGACTTACTGAAGACAAATTACAGTGATTAATCACATTACAGTATATCACTTGGACAGTCAAGAATAAGACTGCCAGGAAAGGAAAGGAGGAAGTCAGCCATGAGTTTATAATGCAGATGAAAATCTAATACCTGATGCACAACACTCAGATTTCTAATGTGACTCAGCATCACTTTATTTCTTTAATTAGCAGCATGAAGTTTTAGTAAGCAAGCAAAGCTGATTTTGAAGAAAATATATCGTTGCTAGCAGTTTGGTTGTCTTTGCAACTAAAACATGCTCACTCAAGGAGCATAATCATTTCTGTCTTTCATAAATCTCATAAATTGACAGATCCTATATTACATTTTTATTCTTTTGTTTAACTGATTTTTACCCACTAATACATGCACCCCAGTTGTTTCAGCCAACTGATCAAGGCATTTTCCCTGTAGAATAATGAGTCCATCGATACTTCTGAGTCCTTCACCTCTCTCATACATCGTTAAAGCTACTGCCAGACTAATATCGGAAAAGGACATTTGTCACTCCTTGATTTTATAATGTCATATGTGATCTGTAATTTCCTACCTATTAGTGCAGCGATTTGAATCTCTGTACACATTCTAAGCCATCTTAATATCCACAGGTATACATCGACGTTATCTTGAAGGCCAGGGGGACATTAACAACTCAATATCTGAGAGGATATTTAACATTACCTGCTCATAGTTTACCAACAAATGCGTTTGAAAAAATAAAGGAACAGAGACTTTAAATGATGAAGTCTATCTATTGAAATGCATCCTTTAAACACAGAAAGTAAGGGTAATCAACAAAATAGAAGAATGGGAAGACCTATAGCTTCCTCCCCCATGCAGATGCCTACTCAACAACCATTCACGGATGAATTCCATACACCAGTAAAAAGACTTCTATACTTCAGGCAAAAGAAACCAGCCACCTCCAACTAGCTGGAAAATTCATGGCATTCACATGCTCATCATAGCATAACTCAGAGAAAATTCCTCCCAGAACAGCAGGGCATAACTGAGAAAGTTCCCAGTTCTCAGCACCTACCTGAGGACAGAAAGAAACAACTGAAACATATACCCCATAATCAGAAATTTTGGGATGAGAGATTTCCTCAGGAACTGATTGCTGTCCTACCTAAATCTAACTACTGACAAACAGTTAGACTGCAAGGCTTGGGGCCACTGAGAACAACAGCAAAGTTTGGACTAGCACATAGTCACATGGCATGGGTCCTTTTCCTGCCAACTTGGCCCAGAAGAATGGGAGAAAACTAATTTTCTTCTTCTCTCCAGGGAAAGAAAAATAGGATATGCATCCAACATTACAGTTTTGCAATCTTCCTAAGGGAATGCTTTCTTTTTTGCCTGTCTCAGAATGTTGACTGGACTTGACATACCATGGATGTCCAGGGATGATGGGAATGAAGGAGAGTTAAGGGTCTCAAAGCTGCCACAAAGGGTGTACATGGTACAGCAGACAGCAGCCAACACAGCCTGGAGGCGTCTCTCTCACTGGAGAGTGAGATTGACACCTATACTCACCCAACTTTATGACTTTTTGAGGAATTACTCTAGGAACGTGTTTCTATCCTACATAACTTGGAGCACCCATGGAACCTAGAACAATTTAGAATTCTGGGTGCTGAGATGTGGACAAGTAAGTGCTTCCAGCAGTTCCAGAGAACTTTCTGCAAAATGAGAGGCACCGGAAGAAGAGGGAGCCTGTGGGCTCTCAGAGGAAGAAGCCAGCTAATCTCCCCACCTGGAAGTCTTCCTGGACCACACAAGTCCAGACCTGACCCATCCACAGGAAATGCATGAGATGCCCATAGATTATCAACCTGGGCTGAGCAAAGACTGGGAGGACTAGTTGTTTTTCAAAGGTATGAGCCACAGACGAAGTTATAAGGCAAACAAAGAAACAAGGAAACATGATCCAATAAAAATATAAAATAAATCTCAAGAGATTAACCTTAAAGACATAAAAGTAGAAGAATTATCTGGTGAGGAATTCAAAATAACCATCATTAAAATATTCAGTGGCTTCAAGGCACTCACACATGAATAAAACAAGAATGCCAACATGAAATTAATTGGAAATTTTGGAGCTGAAGAATATAATAAGTACTTTACAGAACTCACTATAATGTTCATAGTAGACTTGATCAAGAAAAAAGTCAGTACATTTGATGACAACTTCTCAGAAACTACCCAGTCAGGAGAGTGAAGAAAATAATGAGAGTGAGAAAAGCATAAGACACTTACGGGAAAGCACCAAGTGCCAAAATATACATCTTATAAGCGATAAAAGCAGAGGAAAGAAGAAAAAAGGAAAGAAATACTACTTAGAGAAATAATGACCAAAACTTCCTCATATATGAGTAAAGAACTGAACATCCAGATTGAAGAAGATGAATGGACCCTGCTGAACTCAAAATAATTCTTTCTTTCTTTTTTTTTTTTTTTGTACGTAGGATTGAACCTACAACATTGCACTTGCTGGGCAGGTGCTTGTGCCACTGACTGAGCTGTATCACCAGCCCCTTGAAATAATTCTTGCTAACTGTTAGAAAACAAAAGACATTATATAATGACAAAAGAGTCTCTACACCAGGAAAATATGCTACTGACACTGAAAAACACCAATAAATGAAAAAAATGTCAACAGAACTGAATGGGCAAATAAACAATCATAATACTAGAAGGAAATTTCAATACTCCACTTTTAATAACAGAAAATTTACACACAATGTCAATAAGCAAATACAAGGCTTCAAGAACACAATAGAACAAAGGAAACTAGCACATATTCACATAGAATATATTCTTCTCAAGCACAAATAAAATATCCTCTAGAATAGATCATGTGGTAAGTCATAAAACAAGTCCTAATAAATTAGGGTAGAATGAAATCATACCAAGTATCTCTTCCAACAACAATAAAATAAAATTAGAAATCAATAACAGAAGGAAAACTGGAAAATTTATGAATATGTGGAAATTAAGCAAGTATAGTATTGAATAAGGAATGACTTAAAAAAGAAATCTAAAGGAAAAAATAGAAAATAAATTTAGACAAATGAGAACACAACTTACCAAAATTTGTGAGACATGACAAAACAACTACTGAGAAGGAATTTACATTATTAAATGCCTACATAATAAGTGGACAAGGATCTCAAATAAACAACAAAACTTCTTTTTCAAAGAACTAGAAAAAGAACAACAAGCTCAAAGTTAGTAACACTGAGGAAATAATAAAAATTAAAGCAGCCATAAGTGGAATAAAGAAGAGAAGAAGTAGTAAAAACTCAAGAAATGTTAATAGTTGTTTTTGTTTTTTAAAAAGATGGACAAATCAGCAAAACTTTATCCAGACTAATATGAAAGAGAAGACTCAAATATATTAAATATCACAAAAAATAGAAGACATTGCAACTTCTGTCACAGAAATAAAGAAGATTATAAAAGACTAGTAGGATCAATGATACGTTAACAGATTGGATAACCTAGAAAAATAGATAAATTCTTGGAAATAGACAACTTACAAAGCTGAATCATGAAAAAATATAAAAGATAAACATGTCTGTAACTATTAGAGATCAAATCAGTAATCAAAAATCCCTTATCACAGAAATGCCTCAAACCAAATGGATTCTGTAGTGAAACCTACCAAACACTCACAGAAGAATTAGAAGCTTCTGACCCAAACTCTTCCAAAAAATTTGAAGAGACTGGAATACATCTAAGCTCATTTTAGGAGATTATCATTATCCTAATAACAGAAAGTCACTCCAAGCAAGTGCAGGCCAATACTCATTGCTTATAGACATAAACACCCTCAATAAAATTCTAGCAAACTTATTTCAGCAGCACATTGGAAGGATCATCCACTGTAATCAAGTGAGATTGCTCCCAGGAATGTAAGAGTGAAAAACAGTGAAGGTGATAGATACAATATGTTAAAAGGACAAAAGAACAAAATTACGTGAGCATATCATTAGATGCAGAAAAATATATTTCATCACAACTTTCAACAATCTTTCATGAGAAAAACACTCAAAAACATTCAAATTACCTCAATGTAATAAGGACCATATGTAAAAAACCCATCAATGACATCTTACTCAACAATGCAAAATAAAAATAATTTCCTCTAAGAACAGAAGCAAGGTAAGGATGCCCATGCTCACCATTTCTATTCACAATGTACTGGTTGGGCTCACCATACCTATTAGGCCATAAAGGCAATAAAAGACAACCAAATTGAAAAGGAAAAAGTAAAATCTTTATTTCAGTGATAATGTCCATTTATATACAGAAACTCCTAAGTAGATCACAAAATAAAAGTTTTGAAACTAAAGACAAATAAAACAGAATTATACAAAACAAGCATGCAGATGCATGCTTTTCTGTATATTAAAAATAAATAATTCAAAAAGGAAATCAAGAAAATATTCTCCTTTAAAATAGAATATTAAAAACTACTTTAGAGTAAACTTAGCCAAATACGTGAAAGACAGTCAATTTAAAATTCAAAAACATTTTTAAGGAAATTAAAGAAGTCACATGTAAATGGAACAGGAACTGAAAAAGTTCATATCATTAAAATGATTATGCAACCCAAAGTCATCTAAACTTTCAATGCAATCTCTATCAAAATCTCCATGATATTTTCACAGAAATAGAAACAAAAATCATAAAGTTCATATGAAACCACAAAAAGACTCCATACAGCTAAAACAAACTCAAGACTGAAGAATTTCCTTGTACTTCTTGCCTTCAAAACACATTATATAGGGATACAGTAATAAAACAGTATCATACTAGCATAAAGACCTATATAGAATGTTACAGAATAGAGAATAAACCTATAAATCTATGGTAGACTGATCTTGCTCAAAGGTGCCAAGACAATACAATCAGGAAAGGACCACTTTTTTTAACAAATATGTTGAAATAAACTATATATCCACCTGCAAAAGAATCATACAAGACTCTTTTTATTTGGCTTTGTATCACAAACAACTATTAACTCAAAATGGATTAAAGACCTAAATGTAAAAACTAAAACTGAAAGGAAACATAGGATAAAATCTTAAATAGTGAATTTTTTTTGTTATGACCCCAAACATACAGACAACAAGGGCAAAAACAGGCAAGTGGTCTTTATCAAATTAATCAACAGAATGAAACACCCACGTATGGGCTGGGGAACATATTTGCAAACCACATGTCTGAGGAGTTAATTTACAAAATATATAAGAAATTCTTGCAGTTCAATAACTAAATGAATAAACAGACTGATTAAAAGACAGACAAGGAACTTCAATAGATATTTCTCTAAACATGTATAAATGGTGAATAAGCATATTAAGAAAAATGTTCATCATTGTCATGGAAATGCATTTCAAAGCTACAGAGAAATATTATGTCAAACCTGTTAGGACATCAAAACTAACGAATCCAGAAAGCAGTAAGTATTGGTAAGGATATAGATAAATCATAGCCCTTATATACAGTTGGCAGGAAAATATAAAAAGTCAATTTTGTCATATGCTACACATAGATGATACTTAAGCTACTAATAAAAACAGAATAAGCTGGTGTCAGAAAGATAAATATGCACTATTTAATTTATGAAGTATCTAATGTCATGGTCACAGATACAGAAAATAAGATGAATGGTGTTTACCTAAAGCTGGAGACAGAAATGGGGAGTTATTCAAATAAATACAGAGTTTCTGTCATTCAAGGACAAATTCTAGAGATCAGCTATATAACAACATTCCTATAGTAAATTAAACTGTTTTGTATACCTATAAGTTTACTTAAGGATAGGTGTCATCCTATGGCTTTGTAATATGACATATACAGACATGCACACACATGCATGCACACACACTATTGTACACATATCGAGAAGGAGGTCTTAAATGAGAGAATTTGTTACAGTTCTGAAATAAACCTGTTATGCTTCCAGTTATTTCATTCTAAGAATTTTTTAATTTCTTCTCTGATTACTTTTGTGATGAACCGATTATTCAGTAATGAGTTATTCAATCTACATGCTTTTCAAATAGTTTCTTTTGCTGTTGAATTTTAGTTTCATTCAACTATGAGTGAATAACATGCAGAAGATTATTTCAATTTTTTTATATTTACTTAAACATGCTTTATGGACTAAGATATGGTCCACTGTGGAAAAAGTTGTTTACGTTCCTGAGAAAAATGTGTATCCTTTTAATGTTGGATGAGACATTCTAGATACCTGTTAGGTCCATTTGTCCAATGGTGTGGTTGAACTCTGATTTTTTTTTAAATTTGTATCTGGTTGTCCTGTCTATTTGTGAGATTAGGCATTGAAGTCTTCCTCTATGATTGCATTGGTGCTCACGGGTCTTTTAGGTTCAGAAGTTTTTGTTTTATGAAACTGGTATCTCCAACATTCAGTGCATTTATATTTACATTAGTTACCTTCCTGTCAAAATGATTTTTACCATTGTGCAGTGACCATCTTTCTCTTTTCTGATCAGTTTTGGCTTGAAATCAGATGTGTTCACAAATAAAACAGCTTGCTTTCAGGCTGCATGGAGCATCATTCTCTGTCTTTTCACTTTTAGTCTGTTTCTTTCTGGATGAGGTGTGTCTCTTGCAGGCAACATATTGTTGGGTTTTTATTTTTTGATTCAGTTTGTCTGTCTGTGTCTTTTGATTGGAGAGTACAGACCTTTAATGTTGAGAGTAATTATTGTAAGATATTTGCTAAACTGATTAGGCCTCCACCCAATTCCCTAAAGTCAACACTGCAAAACAAGCGGTTACCAACCGAGTTTGTAGGACTCCAAAGAGAAGTAAAAAGGGAAGATAAGAAGGGGGAGGTGGAGGACAGACTGACATAAAAGCAGAGGCCCTAGTCTGGTATAGCTAGGACTGGAGGCTGGGGCATCAGAGGAAAGCCTTTTCACTCCAGCACTGCATCCCACTGTGGACTCACACACCTGACACAGTGTTTCCTGTCAGTTCACACTCTCATTTTGGAACAAAGCCTATTGTTAAATTAATTGATGCACACAGCAGCAGAAACTCACGCTGGCTGCTGAGAATATTTAAATAAGTTTTTCATTCTCAAACATGAGCGTGCATGGACCACAGAACATAAGAAGAAAGCTAGTAGCATAAAAAAAGTATACAAGTTAAAAATAAATAGAACAATGAATCCGAGAGAAACAAGAATATATAAATTATTTTTAAGAAGATGTCGTTAAGGGGATTTGAGAATAATGGTAACGATAAAACTATAAACAAAGTGCTAGAAACAATCAGAAAACAAAATGACCTTTTGAAAAATTAATGGATTCCATGCAAAAATATTCAAAGACCTGGAAGATAAAATCTATGACATGACAGAATCTATGAAAGAAAAATGGCAGACATAAAGAATGTTCCATAAGGTGAATATGCTGGCAGTTGTTTCAACAAGAAAGGCCAGGTGAATGGAAGGGAAAGAAAACAATCCCAGTAACACTCAGAATAACACATTTATGAATGTTAGAGAAAAACCCGATTTTAGCATTAGTATGTTCAGAGAGTAAAGATACATCCCCAGAGAAATAAGCTCCTCAGATATTCAAAAATATGTAAAAATAAGTCTTCAAATGTTTACAGTGAAGTTGAAAATGCAGGTTACTTATAAAGTTCTAAAAATTGGCCTGAATTCTACAGATAATGGAGTAGTACCTTTAAGAATGAACAGAAACTAGTTCGAATTCCAGAATTTTGTATGCAAGTAACTATTCAAGAGGAAGAGCAAATTAAGATATTTTTCTAGCACAGAAGGGTCAGAAATTTGAAGTTCCATAAATTCTGTGTGCTTATTTGAAGATATACTCCAGAAAAATTGAATACAATACTATTAGAAAGAAAGATAAGGGAACAGGGAAGAGGCGGGCCGGGAAGAAGTGGGCATTAAGAGATTCCAAGGTGGCAAGGGCCAGGGAAACTCTCTTATGAAATAGAAAACATTTTTAAACAGCTGCATAAATTTGACTGAATGGTTCAATATTAATTATTCAATAAAATTTTCATAGTGTCAGTGACCTAGCTGAATCCATTAGTATTAGAATTTAACTGATCCTGTCCAACCCAGGGACCAGTGATTCCCAGCAATCCATTTGACTTGACAGACATCATTAGGATTGAGCATATGAACAGCCTTCCCCCAGCATCCCAAGGAAAAGAGAGGACGAATCCCTGTTTCACAACCTTAGCTGAGAACCGCTAGTGCAGAAAGGTTTGAACACTTCGTGTCCTGAGGGGTTTAACCTGTGGGAACTTGTGGTGTGAATTCATAATAAAGAAAGTCTCTGAAGAGGTACCGTCTTATAAAGGGCACCACCAGCAAAAGGGAGAGAGTAGCCGCAAGTTTCCCTACATCATTGACAAGGCTAGAGTAAAAGGTGGTAAGATTAATACTTTCTGCATGACTATTAAATATCTTCAGGGAATTAAAACTTCACCAAGACTTGGGATGGAATAGCAAGGGATTAGTGGTGCAGAGTTCCAGTTCAATGAGCCACCAACATTTAGATTATTCATAGAAGCATACTTTAAGTCATATCCCAAAATGGAGATTGATGAGGTCATTCATTTTACACCAGGAAATTTATAAAACATTATTTTACAAAAATAATTAAAAGAGCAGAAGACTCATTTTTCCCTTCAGTTGATGGGAAAAAAACATTTGATAAACCTGAAAAATCTGCTCCTGATACAAACTCTAGAAAGTAAAAGATATTTATGAGCATAATGGCATAAAACCATACCTAATGTAACATTTAACAATGTGACACTAGAGTCACCCTACTGACTTCAATAGCCAGATAATGGTACGGGACATTTCTGTGACTATTTAGCATTTTCCTGGAAGTTCTATCCAAATTTAATGAAATTTTAAAAATTGGAGTATTATAAAATTTGAAGACTATAAGATTATGTGTTCAGAAATTCCTAGAACATGAAACAAAAATTCCTAGAATCAGTGAAGATGAACAGATACTTACATATTTATACAAAACAACAAAAGCTAGTTAAGAAATATTTTTTAAAATTTGGAGTTGCAGTAGTGATAAAAAATAATCTTGAAATCCCACAATGAAGAAATACAGAAACTCTTTATAAGGAAAGTGATTAAACTTTCTTGACATACAAGATAATTTAAGATGTGAATATGAAATGTAAGTTATCTTATACCCTTGGTGGGGAACCCTAATATTGCAAAATGCATGCATGGAATTTTTTATTTTGTAACATGGCAATATTTTGTAATTTTTCCATAAAATGTAGGTAAAACTTTACAATAGTAAATGTATCAATGCCAGGGGAGAAACAAAAAGGCTGAATGAGACAGACACAGTGGAGGTGTATTGCGCATTTTACTAACAATGAACGATGAAGAGACGCCGGGATGTAGGACAATTTCAGGGCACAGACAGCATGAGGCTGAGGGGCAGAAGACAAGGCGGAGCTCAACTACATGAAAACAGAGCCATCTTGGAGGAAGTACTGACAGAATTTAAAGGAGGAGAAGAGAAGGAGTAGAAAGAAAAGAAATAGAAGATGACCACGGGGGTCCCATCCTGAAGCATGGAGGCTGGACAGGGGAGAGAACTCACATGAAGAAGAGAGAAGGGAACAGGAACATGATTTCTAGATGGCTTCACACTCAGCAGCGTTCTCAGCAACTTCAGGATATCAGGTTATATGGTGCATATGTTAGTTACAACAACAAAAGCAGTTGGAATATGAACACTACTTAGCAAGTACACTTCTTCAGTAAAAGAGAGCAAAGGACAAGATGGTAGATGAATAGAAGGAGGGATGGAGGTTTTGCTAGTTAAATATCAGTTTGAAAGAAAATTGAAGAAGGAATTGTGATCTTAAGGCAAGCATGAGTTGTCGCTTACTTTACCAACTAATTCTGTGTTTCAAAGATTATTACAACATTTTTCTGCATCATGAATTTAATAGAAAATGTGTTTGTTTTATGCTTTAAAATATAATCTCCATGTGTGTGCAGGTCCATGCCTGTAATCCCAGCACTCAGATGGTTGAGTCAAGATGGCCTTGAGTTTGAGGACATCCTGGGCTGCATGGTGAGTCCAAGGCCAGACTGAACCACAGAGAAGACCCTGGATCTCTGCCAAAACATGCAGTCCTCAATGTGATCTTAAACAACAATCAATCAATTTGTTGTGCTTCATAATTCTATTAGATTGGAAACTCCTTGAAAGACTAGAATAATCCCATACAGACTTCATAGACCTAAAACACTATAACACAGGCTTAGATTTCTTTCCGAATCCTAATAGAGAAAATCTGGCACTGTAAAGTGACACACAGTCATAGTTTCAGATATGCACAAATTTATATAGCACAGGTGTTTCTGAAGTTGAGACACATTTGAGGAATTAAGGCTACCTATGGTTCTCGCACTCACTGTCCTGGTGTGAGTCTGAGCTAAATTAGTACACAGGGATAGGACATTAAATGGGCCATAGCTCTGAGTGATTCATTAGTTGGTAGGAATTTGTCATAGGACAGCCAAAACTTTCCACTGTATCTATCTTTGTTGGGTAGTTTCTATGTTTATATTGCCTCATGTAGAGAAAATTCCAGGGAATTTGGAAGCATATGTGGATATCATAAGAATATCTTAAAGTTTTATGTACCAGATAACATTTCTACAACCCTATAATGGAGACTAGAAGTTCCATTTTCTGTGTGCCTAAAATATACTCATACCATTGCACTCAGTTGATACTGTGGCCATTTATATCCATACTTATATTTGTCACTCTTCTGAGTGTCCCTTGGCACAGGCACCATATTTCATTCTTTTTTAATATTATGAATATTTATGAAAGAGTGTATCACAAAGCACTCATTAAATGTTTCTTAACTAAATGGATGTATTAATCAAGGTGGTACTTTAAAAACTGAATTCTTATGAAACAATACAAACAATTCAGTCAGAACCTACAAGATAAACTCTATTAATTATTCATAGTACCAAAATGTGGGAGTATAATTAAAGTGTTTTCTGTTTGCCTTACGATTTTAATTTCCAATTCTCCTTCGATTTGAGTCCTACTGGAGGTATTCTTCCTGCATACTGTCCACCTGCCTTTAGCTTTTACAGACAGAAATACACTGAAGATGTTCATTTAGTTATTCAAAAATTATGACTTTTGTACAATACTCGAATTGGCACTGCTGTGTGTCACTTTCTGTTCTAAAGGATGTGAGATAGTGATATATATTGTGAAGGAAAAGAATATTGGAATTGCTCTAGGCTAAGCAAATTAAGGGTGTTATAGAAATCAATAATATCTGATTTTTGTGTCTCTCATTTTCTCCTAGAACTAAATGTAATTCTTTTGTTTGACATCTGTGATCCTTCATATCCGCATCTGCACAATGTAAAAGAACTCATTTCAGATTGTTGGTACAGGAATTAAATAACACACATAAAACTCTGAGCACACTCCCAGGTATATGGAAGCAATTCAAAAATCCTATCTATTACTATTAATTATTTCATGTAATACTGAAAGGGGTGTTACAGACAAGAAAGTAATTGGATTTCCTTATGGCATTAGTGTTTAGAATTAAATCAAAAAAGAAACAATTTATAGATGAAGTAGCATAACTTTATAAAAGATGAAGAGGTCACAGAACACTAAGCACAAGCGTTGTTCTTTCCACTTTCTAGCTGTTAGAGTCTATGAGCTCCACCTGACTCTGCTAGCTGACCCATAAAATGGAAATTATAATATGCACCTTGTAGAGCTGTAGGAAGGATTAAATAAAACCATTTATGTGAAAATACTGTCTGACAGGTGGTGGGAGAAAAGAAGGGAGAGAAGAATGGAGGAAACAGTGAATAAGAAGACTGCTAGAAGTGTGTCAGTGATTATGACTGTATAAAAAATCACCCCTAAATATAGGGTCTTCGGACGTCTATTATTTCACCGTTCTGATGGCTCAGAAACCCAGGAACAACGTCGCTGGGTCCCTCGGAAGCGGCTCCTCCCAGTGCTGGCTGGGTCTGGAGCGCCGGCAAGCCCGAGGGGAGAGAGATGCTTCCCGAGCTGCCTCAGACGGTGCTGGCAGAGTTGGATCCTCACAGGATGTTGGACCGAAAACCTCGGTTCCTGTCTGGCTGTCGCGTGTGTGTCACCCCTCGATCCTGCCAAGAGAGTCGCAGTGCAGAGCTGCTCACAACGCGGCAAGTCGCTTTGTGCGGAGGAAGGGAGGGAGAGAAGGAGACACCACCAAGCTTCTCAGCTGGTTCTTAGAAATGAGGTCTCGTCCCTGAGCCTCACACTGGGCATGAGATGCAGTCATTAGATCCCTCCGTGGCTGGGGGCCAGAGTGTGGAGGTCACATTCCAGGGGCAGCGACGCTTCAGAAGCAGCTGGCACAGGTGTTGACACGGACCGCTAACGTTTTGCTGATGTGGTGACCGGAAAATCAGGCACCAGAGGCGCAATGCAGGGACCCAAATGCTGGCTCTTCCATTTAAAGTAAGTTCCTTAAACTCTCTTTCCTTCAGTTTCCTCATCTGCGAAGGGCAGATGCAAGCAGTTCCTACAACATGAGGAGTAAGGAATTTCCTATGCAACGAGTAAAGTGCTTAAAAGTACCCCCAGTGCCCCCTCAGTAAAAAGTCAGCTGCTGTCATCGGCATTCTTGTTATTTGAAAACTAAAAATGGAGGGAAAATGACATGAAATAAAAGAGAAATGACTCCAGGGAGTGCATCTCTTCTTGAAGGCTTCCCCTGCGCACGTGGGATGGGGTGGGGAGAGGCCGTGTTTGGATTCTTTGAAGCAAGCCCTGTGAACTGGGGAGGATCCCCTTCTGTGACAAGAGCCAGTCACTTGTGACAAGGAGGGAAAACTTCCCCCTGCCTCGCTCTGGCTGAGCCGTGTCACCGCTGGCAAAGTCACCTCGCGATCCCTCGGAGGCAGGCACGTATTTTTAATCAAACGCAAGTGCACCAGGTTAGAATATTGGATCTTTCCAGCCCCCTCTTCACAGTGACGAATTTAGAAGTCGGGAAGAAGCAGATCTCAGTTTTTATAAATGGTAAAAGCTGTTAATTTTGCAGTGAATTTTATACATTTATTCACAGCAGAGAAATTGTGTTATCTCCAGCTCCTATTTTATTGCTAGTAAGCCTCTTGGAATTACAACTAGGAAAATATTTCCCTTTGCTCCTGAGTGGCAATGAATTTCCCAGTGGAAATGGAATAGTTTTGTGTTCTTGCTGCATAATAATATTTGGCCATGTTGTTGTATGATATTTGCAATTGTCTAATCAAGATGTTTTCTGTGCTTTAAAATCCAGGTATATACTTTTTTCCGTGTTCACAAGGAATTATGTCCATAAAAAACACTTTGAACAAGTCTAATGTTCTTATTTTTAAAATGGTATAATTGAGATCAGAGGACTTACATACACAATTGAGAAATGGCACATGCACTTAAAATAATAATGTCAAAGTTGGGTCAGGCACTCTATCAGATCCTCCTACTTCTGTCTCCTGTAAATCTCATACCAAGTAGTATTATTATAAGCTTTTCAGATAAAGAAAACTGAGACCAGGAGAGCTATTCATTGTTTTAGTATTTTATCACCTGATCTTATACATGAAGTCTCATCAATGGTTTATGCATTCCATCTTAGAAGGTCACCATGGGACACATTGGGTAGAAAGTAGTGAAGCATGAGAGATAAAGTCTGTCCTTAAAGAGTTGTTTGTCATAGTGTATAGGTGGCACAAAAAAAAACCCACAAATAATTAAACACATAAATATGTGAATCAAATTATGACTGGTGAAGGAAGCTGTCCAGCTCTTTCCGTGCATTGCTCCTTGGTGAACCAGAAGCTATCAAAAGACACTAAGCTGCCATGACTCTAAACCTCTGTGTGCTCCTAAAACAGCTTCCTTCCAGAAATTCTCAGAGGTAAGATACCTGCAAGAAGAAGAACCAAGTCAAATGGAATTCCCAGTTCAAGTTTACTGAGAACTATCCATATGGATTCCCATAGTGGTTGTATTAGTTTACAGTCCCACCAACAGTGTAGAGGAGTTATGCGTTCACCACGACCACATCAGCACTTTCTATTATTTGTTATCTTGATGATGACCATTATTTCTAGACTAAAATGGAATCTCAGCGTTGTCATTTCCATTTCTCTTATAGTCAGAGATGTTGAATATTTTTTCATGTATTTATAGACCATTTGCATTTCTTCTTCTGAGAAATAGCTATTCATTTCACTTGCCTATTTTTTGATTGGGTCCTTCATTTTGGGAAAGTCTAATTTTTGGTGTTCTTTCTGTATTCTACATACTAGTCCTCTGTCTGAGGAATAGCTGGCAAATTCTTTTCTAATTCTGTAGGTTGCCTCTTCACTCCGTTGAATGTTTCCTTTACTATGAAGAAGTTGAATGTAAAACTCATGTACTGCAAACATGTACAAATGAAGTAAACTTTAAAAGAAGAAAAGCAGGCTAAAAATCCTTAGAGGTGCAGCAATCTAACAGAAGTTTCCTCCTTTATAGTGGACCATGAGAAGGCAAAGATGGAAGTCATGTATGATGTTTCCATATAAACTTGCAAAGGACCAAAAGGGAAAAAGAAGCTTCCTTCTACACACGGCCAAATAGGACATCATCAAAGCTCAGAGCAGGAGTGGAGCAACCTCTTCTACTCTCCTGAGGTTTGGTCAACTGAAAGCAATGCTGGCTCCCCAAAAGCTGAGGCTGCTGAAACCTTTGCTGGAATTTTTAAAATAGATATATTTTATGATCCACGATGGTTCTAACTACAAGGGAAAGAATTAAATCTTAGCACTGAAGGGAGCAGAGAATAAACAGTTCCTGGCTATCTACTAAATGCCAAAGAACATTCTAGATCATATGCTTATATTATCTTATTTTTTCCACAGCAAACTGAGATGTAGGTAATTTTTTTTATGTGCCTATTTGAAAAAGGCTCAGGAATAAAAGAAAGATGTTTACTTAAATTCACACAAATGAAATTTTTAAACATGCACAGATTACAGCTTTTGCATTTTTCCCAATGCAGCTATGTTTCTGAGGCTGGACATTGGGGTAGACTGATGAATTGGTAGCATGGATAGAAGAGGACTTTGTTTCCACACTGGACACAAGCAGCCTCCAGATTGTTAGCACAATTGTTCAGGTGCAGAACAACACCAGGTTGGTGATGGATTAGACTCTGTCCAACTGGCAGACAACCGGCAATATTTTGATTCATCATTGGTGGGCCATTATATCTGGACATTCATAGATAAAATGTGGAGAACTTTTGTGCTGGAATTTGGCATGTAAATAAAGCTTGCCTGAATTCCAATCTGTAAGACAAGGCAGATTCAACAAATTTCTGAGGACAGCCTCTGGGGTAGGCAAACAATTTGGCACCAAATGCCAACACCCCCATACCTCCCACACTTGTGTGCTGAGTCAAAATGCTATAAGAATATAAATTCCTGCCCAGCAGACTCAGGGACTCTGTGTTTGCTTTCAGAGATCCTTTTGCAAAGTGGTGTCCCAATTCTCCTTTTCCATACTAATGGGCAGATTGCCCTACAAGTATAAATCATTATCAAAATAGAGCAGGGATTTGACAGTGCCTTTCATCAGTGATTTCAAATGCACTATCTGGGTGCTAAAGTAAAATGCATCAACTTGTTCTGAAAGCAGGTAAGCCAAGCCACAAGTTAGCTTCTTCTAGAAAAAGCACATGTAATTGAGGCCCACACTCCTCTGAACTGAAGAAAAAAATATTTCAGTGCAGAAAGGTGTTACTTTTCTTCAACCCCCAAGCAGTTTTTAAGATCTGGTTTTACTTTTTTACCCCCTCTTTTAGCTTTCTTGGTCTTTTAAAAAGTGCCAGAATATAAGTGTTCAGTTTGAATACCCCGTTAGAAAGTTATATAAGTAATTGCATTACAGGAATGCCAAAGTGAACTTCTGCAAGTAAAACCAGATTAATTAAAATGAACATGTCTGAGCCCCATGATGGGCCAGACACTCTGTAATGAAATCTACATGAGTCTGAATGTAGCACAGGCCATTTCCTATGGTTGCAATATTTGAGATAAATTTACACATCTGCAAACAACGAAAAATAAGCCCTGTTGGATTCTGAATCAACACTCAGTCAAAGAGGTACATAGACAGTTTCCCAGTCATCGGGAGTGACCACATCAATGTTTCTACCCATCTCAGCCCTTATCCCACATCTCATTTACACAGGATTGGAGGCAGGCAATTGGCCAGCCCAGTGGGTACTGTGTCCACTTCTCCTTCCTGGTGGGAGAGAGGAGATAGATGGCTCTGCACTGCTAACCACCCAGGAGATACAGCCCACCAACATGAAATCTCAGACACAAAATATCTAAAGAAGAAAAGGTTATTGTCTCTCTCCAAGGCTAGGTGCGTGATGATATAGAGAAACCCCAGTCTCAGCTCAGCATTTTAACTAGAGGACAGTGTGGAGAAAAGTGTCTTAGGATACTGGCATGTGTCTTCTAGAGTTACATTCTAAACTGAGAGTAGCACTTGTTTGCCATGTGAAAATTCGAAAAGTAGGATAGCAGCAGAGATAACTTGACATGCAAAACAAGAGGAGACAGTAGCAGCGGCAGGATGGTGCACTCTGCGCTGGGCATGGAAAACAGGAAGCTGTCTCCTTAGACCAAGCGATTCCCCAGAGATAGCCAGCTGGAAGCATGTTTCTGAGATTACCCAAGGTAAAGTACTTCAATACAAACCTTGAAATAAACTACCAGAACAAGAACAGAACAAGAGCTCAGCTGGACTATAGATTCAAGATGTCAGACATACGATGCATCCTTTAGGTTATGAACTGTGCCAGTATTGAGCATGATAGACATTCAACTAACCCATACATTTGTGCCTTTCAAAAATGCAAATATAGGATGGTATGATGGTGCATCTCTGTAATCCCAGTAATCTGGGAAGCTGAGGCAGGAAGTTCACAACACTGAGTCCAGTTTGCACAACTTAGTGACTTGGTGGGATACTACCTCAAAAAAATTAAATTTAGAAGAGTAAAACAAAGGATAGGGGCTGTAGCTCAGTGTGAAGGCCCTGGGATCGATCCCCAGTACTGCAAAAAAAAAAAAAAAAAAAGGAAGATGATCAAAGAATCAATCTGTTATGTGCTTGTACGAATCTGCCAAATGAAATCCATTAATCCATACAACAAACCAAAAAAGGTGAAAAAAATAAATTTAAAAAGTTTCACAAATGCAAACATTTAAATATTTGCCAAAGCTGGAGGAATGACCAATAATATGAGCCAAGGCAGTTTTTCAAACAAAACAAGATAAATGAAAAATACACTTTTATTCTTCTCCCCTCTAGGCGACTGGGTGTTAAGGGAAGAGGGAAATGGCAGAGGAAAGAGAACTGCAGGGTGTGGAAATGGCAGAGGAAGATGGGTGTGAGATTTTCACAGATGGAGACCAAAGTGTAGACTTTATGAATGAAATCTGAACTCAGTCTTTTAACTAGATGACACTGAATCTCCATGACAAAAGTAGAGCTGTTCTTAGTGAAGTGAACTAAAATTATAGCATCATTTCCAGACACTGTCAAAGAATGGGGAGTTCAACAGGGAATGCACCAAGGAATTGCAGGAAGAAGCTTCCCTGTTGAAACACATCATGGTTGGCCTATCCAATAACAAAGTTAGTTTCATAGTATCATCACAAGGTCATGAGTAAATAGAGTTGGAAGCAATAATTCATTAAAGGTCCTAGGTTTTATTATGATTGCTGAGATTCACACTGAGATCTGTCTGATGCCCTGGTCTCTTCTTTCCTCATTATGTAGTATAACCCATAAAGGAGGGTATGAGATTCAATGTGGAAAGTCTAAAATTTAGGTTCATATATATGAGTTGTTAAGAGATTTGTTTGCAAAAGCAAGAAAAAATCATGAGGTACTCAATATGTATGGTATTCCGGCATTAAGATTTTATTTGGTCTTTACCTTATTCCTCCTATTCCATCAATAAAAAGGAAGGAGGAGGATGAGATGGGTGGGACAAAAACAGAAAAAAACTGAATATGGTGGGTGCGGGGTGAGGGGAGGAATTCCAAATAGAACAAATAATAAGAGCAAGGGATACATCCAGTTTTCTACCTTCCCTGGTTATTTCTCTGACTGAAATCCCAACTTCCCTACATGGTATTCAGTACTCATATTTACAGTGAAGATTTGATAACCACCCCAAGAGCATGATCTCTAGTAGTTCATGGGAACTCACTTTACACCACATCATTTACCTTTACTGCTTTTTGCCACCTTTTCCACTATCCCTTCAGATTCTAACTGAAGAACAGTGACTGGGTATTCTTTCCCTGTTTTAATACCTTGTAGTCCATAGACTATTCGATATGTGGTAGATTTTTCAGGAAGAATGAATGGATGAAGACTGGGTGAGGGGATGAGAGCACTGAATTTGAAGTTATTGAGGCAATAGAATTCACCCGTGAGAAGTAAAATCTTCTTTATAAAAGAATTGACACTAATGAATTCAGAATGAACTCCAGGAAATACAAGCACTTATTTTTAGAAAGGGGTAGAAGAAGTTAATGGGTTGATTGGTAAATTAAAGTTTTAGAATCATAGAGTAAAGCAATATCTCTTCACATTCTGCAGCTTTGGTGATGCGATCTCTTCTGTTTGTGTAAATTTACACTGAAAATCCTTTGCATGCAAGTATGTTGATTCACTACTCAATTAGATATTGTATTAGGAAGAATAATGTTGGTCTCAGAAGATATTCATGTCCTAATTCCTGAGAACCGTGAGCACTTCATGTTACATAGCAAGTGAGGATTAAATTTGCAGAGGAAATTAAGGTTCTTAACCAGTTCATTGTGGAGTTAAAGCGATTATCCCAGATGATCCAGGTACACTCGCTGTAATCCCAAGTGTCTTCCAAAGTGTGAGAGCACGACAGAAAAGGAGGGGGAGTCAGAGATTTGAGATGCTCTGGTCCTGATTTGAAGATGATTGAAGGGGTTATGGCCAATCTCTGGAAACTCAAGAAGGCAAGGAAACAGATGTTCTCCAGAGCATCCAGGAGCAGCCTTGCTAGTGTTTTCACTGTAGCTGACAAACACCCATGTCAGACCTGACCTTTCAGACAGAACAGAAAGATGCTATGCTTGTGTCGCTTAAGCCATTAAATCCGTGGTAATTTATTACAGCAGCAATAAGAAACTAATAAACATGGGAAAGTTCACATTATTTTAACTGAGTAGCACTGTCTGACAGGAGCCTAAAAACAAGAAAACAGTCCCTTTTCTCGTATGACTACTCGATTTACTAAGCTGATCATGGAAAACAGAATGTCAAACCTTAATAAACATGATCATTTGGGTTTGGGATTTTTCTTAGCAAAGGTTAGTCATTGCCTGTCCAACATTCTCCCCTTGTCCTTTTCCCCAGCACTAAATCAATAAAATAAACCCACCCGGCCATCTGTTTTCCTTCAGACAATAACATCTCTGACTTTCTTGTCTGTGCAGTCACTAACTCATTTGCTGTTTTGGATAATAATTTCATTCACTTCAAATCAACTCCACATTTTTAGAAGAACATCAAAGTCATGTCCCAGCCTTGGCTTTTTCTCTTGTTTCATTCAAGGAAACAATTCCTAGAATAACTGGGCTCCATTGTAGAGGTAGATTATTGAGAGAAATCCCTGAGTGAACTCATGCTTTAGTACCACACTTCTGAAAGCAAAATGTATTAGCCTACTCCCCTTCTGGGGCACGAAGAACACATCCAAAGGAACTTGGAACAAAAAGAATTAGAAAAAGCGAATGAAACCACATCTCGGTCCAGTGCATAGCCAAGTCCAAGCTCTCCATTAGAAGAGAAACCTAGAAGAACTAAGGCGCCACAGTTTCTCTTCAAACACTACCTAGGCACCCAGGGCGGCTTCCGTTCGTTGTGACCACCTGAAATCCAAACCATCCCATCGCAGAGAGGACGCCATGGGAAGCGCATGTGAGCGCATCTCTTTTCCTTCTGCTCAGTACCTCCCTGGTGTCATCTGGATCCCTGGATGATATTTCTTGTTGTCACAGCATCCGCCGAGGATTTTCACTCTACCCTAGACAGCAGCCTGCGATGTTCTGCCGCAGCTCCGGTTAGCCCGTGGCCCCGTTAGGAAGCCTTAGTACTCACTTAGGTTTCACCATGCACCGACGCTCAAGTTGTGCTGAATGTAAAAGTGGGCGGGAAATGACCCTAACAGAAACGTTTTGTCCCCGTCCTGTATCTTGCTTCCCACACACACCCACTCGTTTTCCCTATAAAGGTCTACAACGTGCAGATCAAAAACTTCTTCCTGCCTCTTTCCACCAATGAAAAGAACACCAAATTTAAAGTCTCTGTACCTTCTGTGATCACGTGCCCATGTTCACTCCATGGGCAATAGCCTGCGGGCCTCCCTGGGCACCCGTGCGGGCGTCTGAGTGTTGTGACGGCTGAGCGTGCCTCTGACCTTTCTGCAGAGACCGGCATTCTGGCGGTAATGAAACCCTTTGTCTCTATTGACAAGAAAAGCATTTACGAATGACAATGTTTATCGCATAGTAAATTGTCCCAAATGCAGCCAGGATAGTAGTTCTTGTATCCAGTAGAGATCTCAGAATTGAGCTTAAGGTGCCAATAAACCCTCATGACAAATAAAAACTAAAAACAGCAAAGCTGCCCGTGTCATATATATTTGGCTCAGTGTCATTCTTTTCTAAAGTTCAAATACTGAATGATGTTTCATGCCAAAAGAAATTCCTCCCTTGCCAGGTTTGGAAAGCCAAGGTCATGGATTTTATATCCCTCATAAAATCCTCCACGAGTTTCCACTGACTGGAGTCCAGTGTGGCTATCTGCACCTCCTGCCCTGCACTCTGCAGTTGGGTTATTTACATGTACACTGTATCTTCCCCGCTAAACATCACCATTTCTTCAGTATAGGGACTAACGTGGAAATCGTCATAGACAAAGAAATGTGAGTCATACCCTTAAGGGAGTCATTTTCAAAACTAGGTTGAAGAATTTACAGGGTACATAAACTCTGGGCAAATGACGGTGATTTTTGAGCCTCTGGTTTTTTTTCTACTGCATTATAGGTCATTTTAGTCAAAATCAGAAGAGGAATGATGATCTCCTCTACCACTCTTTGTGAACTTGGATTCATTTTTTATCGATGTATCACTCTAACTTCATCTCCCCTGTCGGGTGTGTAAAATCTATGTGACACTGGCTGTATCTCTTCGGTTGTCATTCCACAGGAAGAAAAGATGCAATCCTATCTTTTATGAGAATATCAATTAAAATCTGAGTGCTTACTGCTTTGGGACTTCTGCTGGTGGGCACTGGATGCCATGCATCCCAAGGGAGAAGAGACCTCTAGAGAAAACTATCACTGAGTCAGCAGCAGCCGGTCCCATGATGGCTGTCCTTGCCTCCTCTGGTCATTGTAAGGGCAGAGGCCAGCTGAGAAGACTCAGAATTAGTTCTATTGAAAGAAGTTATTGCAGTTCTTCTTGGAATTATTTTCAGAAGATATGCTTTGCTCATAATTGACACATTTGAGTTAAGCAAGGAGAACTTTTAAGTAGTTTCTGAGTTCAACTGACAGTTAATACAATTACTTTAGTAGCCATAAACCAGAGAAGTCTGTCTTTTTTATTGCCTCCACTGTGATCTCCCCCATCAAAGAGTGGTATCTTAGTTAACAAACTTAATTTGTTCCACCATTCTGGGGAAGAAACTGAGGTTCAGTTCATTGTCTGATGTGGAGTTCACAGACTGAAGCAAAATTTTGCCAAATGCTTCTGTTTTTGAACAATTCAGTTCAAGAACAGAAACATTCATGAACTGAGGCACCACTGTATCCTGAAAAAGGAACTTGGTATTATCAATAAAGACACACAAGAATATCTGTATGCAGTGTTGCTTTATGGAGTAGTCAATTCAGCATCCAATAAAAAAATGCTTCACAAATAAGTGTACCATGGATTTACAAGATCGATTCTACATCACTTTTCCCTGTTTCTCTCATGGCATTTCATTCCTAAAGTTCTTCAGTGCATGTTGTATAAATATGCAAACAGATACACATAAATGTTGTTTGCCTTTTCTTTATAAAACCTGGCATTTTTCACACACACGCAGCAAAGAGCATCTCTCATTATTTGACCTAATTGCCTTAATTATCCCTTCCTTGGCCTCCCTGAGTAGGTTGTGTTCCCATTTTAAATGTTGTCATAGCAACTTGCATTGTTTCATGCTAGCGCGTGGCACAAATATAATTAGGTTGTTGGATTATTGGCTTTGTAATTCCCTTTCTTACTAGATTATTTGCACCCCTGAGTGTAAGTATCATGTTCATCTTGTTACAACTAATAGAGCACTAACATATTGTTGAGCATTTATTGAATGAATAAATACATGTACAATTAGATCCCCTGAAAAGTAGGACCAAAAGAGAGGGTATGGTTTTCTGTTTTTGCTTGAGAATTTTCATCAACTTTTGAGTCCAGCGAATGCCTCTGTACTCAGTAAGACACTCTGCAGCACCTGTAGGAAGTCCGAGCAGGAGAAAAGTGAAACTTGGAGCTCTGCGTGTAAATCCCCGGGAACACATCCTGACCTGCCCTCCTCCAACTCGGAATAGAAAGATTTACGCCCTCCAGATGCTTTGCACCTTTTGTGCTCCTGTGAACTATTGCAGTTCACCGAGGAAGGAGGCGTGCCAATAAGCAAGGGTCCTCTTGAGATGAACCCTTTGGTGCCTTGTTAGGAGAGTCCCCTGCTTTCTCTCCCTCTCTCTCTAAGGTCTTGCTCAGCACCCTCTACCCACACTCAGGCCTGCAGCTCACACCTCACCTCCGGAGAACCAAGCAGGGTGAACCATTCCTTTGCCACAGTGTCCTCCCAGCATGAGAGGCCTCCACACTTTATGGCGCCTCATGGTGTGGTAGCCCCAGCTCCTCTGTGCTCTCCCTTCTGCTCCCTCACCTCTGGGAGCCCATGAAGCAGGATTGCCTGGCACCTCTCAAGCACACACACAGAATCCAGCACCGTGACTGACACACTTAGGACCTGGACAAAGCTACTTGGGGTTTCTGCTTCAGGGTTTCATAAAGCTGGAATCAAAGTGCCCTCTGGGCTGTGGTTCACCCTTGGGCTCACATGGTGCTCTGCTTCCAGGTTCTCATGGCAGCAGAATTCAATTCTTCACAGGCTGTCTGATGGGCGCCCTCAAGTTTCTCACTGGCTCTCAGCTGCCCCAGTCTCTTGCCATAAGAACCTCTCCCTATAGAAGCTCAGAGTACAGTAGCTCGCTTCTTCCAATCTAGGAGGGAGATACAATACTGTCTCACCGAGACGGGCACTGTGGTCTTAAGGAAAGCAACCATGAGCACCTAATCCCTCCTCCTGTGCCCCATGGCATCAGGAAGAAATCCTGTCTTGCACTCACTCCAGAGGAGGGGACTGTTCAAAGGAGTCACCCTTCGGAGTGCCTTCCACAGCCTCCATGAGAAAGGATAAAATGAACTGTACCGTACCAGAGGGTCCGGTACAGTTCATAGAAACCAGGCCACAACAGAGATGACCAGACTAAGGAAGGTGAGAGTGTCCAGGCTCATCATACCATAATCCTATTTCTGAATAGAATCATGCTTCATTTAGACTGAAAGAATATGAAGTTTTTATTTCTTAGTTTGATGGGCATATGGTTATATAATCCATTGTTTCCTTCATAAAATTCTCTATGATTCTTTAATATATATATATAGTTTAGTTTTAAATATTTAAACTTACATTTATAAGTGCTATTTTTTCTTAACTTAAAGAACAACTTTCTAGTTTCAGGGTTACAACTGTAAACTTTCTTCTCTTAAATAAAAGTGAGGTGTTAATTGAAATTACAAACCGGGCTTAGATTGCCAAAAGTAATTCCTTGGTTCTGCTCTGCTGGTCCAAGCAGATAGGTTTAGAGTTGGCTTAGGAAACAAAAATTCACATTCAGGACCTCTAAAGAGGTATTTGTTCTTTGGAACTTTTCATCAAAGGGTTATTTGATAAATAAAAGATTTTTAAATACTTCTCCAAGTATCACTATAAATAGCAAGAAGTATCAAGTTGTCTCTAAGTAGCTATTGTCCTTCAGAGTATATACAGAAGGATAGCAACACCAGATAAAATGCACGTGCTTAAATTTAATAGTATTTAAAAGTCTCAATTTCATTTAGATAAATTTTTAAAATCAACTAAATCCTTCATGGTTTGTAGCAAAGCAATTTCAATATAGAAGGACTGCTCCTTTTTCCTCTTGGGTGTTGGACTGATTTTATATTGTAAAGGATGGTTACAACCCAAAAACATGTGATTGACAATATACAGGGCTTAAAGTGAGGAACTCTGGCTTTGACTTCTAACTCTTTCATGAATTAGTCCAATGTTATAAACGCCTCATCTGAAACATGGTTACAGAGGATTCAATTTTAAAAATCTCAAAGGCACTTTCTGTTCTAAAAGCCATGCGTTAGGCCATGCTATAGCAAAGGTTATCTTGGAAATTTCCAAGCATAATCATTTGAAATATGTAAATATTTATGAGACCTCAAATGGTGTCCCATCCATGCATTTAAAAAATTTCCAGTTTGATGAATCACATGCCATACTCGCAGATCTAACATGGTAATAAGAAAATTTTCATTTAGTTGTATTTTTTCTTCAGTAAATTTTCTTTACCTGTGGCTAGCTCTTCTCTTTCAAATAAAGTGTCCCACATAGAGTTTTCTTTAGAATAAACTCAGAAAAAGCTTCAGAATCCAATTTCTTGGAGCATATCTGACATAGCAGTATTAGACTTTTCCCTTCACAAAAGCCATTGCAGTATAAGTCAGCAGAAAGCAATCAGCAACGCCTGTTCGAGTGACTGATTCCTGGCATCTTCATAAAAGTGGGGCATAAAAATGTGGGTGCACATCACAGCCATCAGAGAAATAAAAGTGCCCAAAGAGCTTATTATTAATGTATCAGAAACCAGTCTACTGCATTCCCCGTGAAAAAGAAAACAATCTCTTTTTATGTACTTGTCATCTGTTTCAAAACCCAAAACCAAACAGTGGAACTTGATATAAAGCCAAAGAAAATTAGTCCCACTAATTGAATGGCCTTTGGCTTGCAGTATAAGAGCAATGCTTCATGCTCAATTTATAAATGAGAAAACTGTATGTACCACCTGGGGAGAAGTAACATCGAATGTTTTCCTAGTCTAAGGTTATTTTGATTGTGTGTTCCTAAAGAAAATAAACTACTAATTGATACACAGCCCAGTTGCTCTGGCTCCAAATAAATTACATGACTAGCAAGTGAAGCTTGAATACTGAAGTGGTTATGGCCAATGCTCAAGGTAAATATGGAACATGAGTTGATTTTAAGAAAAATGAGTCCCGTGTAACTTAAGAACATTGAAATTGGGAAATCAAAATAAAAAGTGTATAATTCATAACTGAAAATATGCATTTATAGTTAGGGTGATCCAACATTTCATCTGACATCCCTTGCTAAAAGCCTTCCCCTTCACGCCAAATGTGCCCAAATCTGAGCGCTAAATGATGTAGCTACCCTGTTTTCAGTGGTCATCAGGGTCCTATGTGCCATCAGCTAGCAAAAGTTGTAAGATGGTCTTAAGCACTGATTGGAACATCTGTTTCATAAGATTTTTTTTTTCAATTGCTGCCCTTTTAGTACAGTAGCACGAAATGTCAAAATTATTCATCCAGGTATCTATGTGGGCAACAGCTCATGAATATGGAAATAGAAGATCAGAACAGTGGGTCCAACCCATCTTCTTCCTGGTCCAAAATTGTTCCCGTCACGGATGCGAAGGCAGATGTTCTGAACTGGCAGCCTGCAGGCTGAGACAAATCCCATAGATACGTCTTCAGAGGCTTTTAAACATTTTTAAATTGGCAGATTTCATATAAAAATACAGAGTTTCTGCTCTTCTTGAAAAAGCCGAATATCTGGCAACAGTTCTGACCTAAATTCCCACAGGGCAATAATAGGCAAGACCTGCATAAGAGCTGCTTCTTTTCTGCAAGATGCTCTCTGGGATGTGATGGTCCCCAACATGACATCATGTCCCAGCTCCTCCCTGTTTGGTTACCCACCTGGCTCCCAGGGGCATCTGAATGTGCTACTCTCTGGTTAGAAAACTAAAGTGGCAGTGGCCACAATGTTTACTTCCCATCCTAAAGATATTCTTTTATTTTTCCTATTATTCCAAGGCTTACACTAACTCTGTAACATTTCTTAGACTTCTTGGTGGCAGCTGTTCCTTTTATTTCTAGTTTTCTTTCCTCTGAAAGTGTAGTGTCCTCTGGGCTCCATCCTCAATCTTTTCACCCTTCTTATTTTCCTCAGGTATATCTAATTATACCTGTGGCTTCAATTCTTCCTGGAGGTCTCTTTAAATCTGTATCTTTGCCCTTGACCTTTATTCTGACCTTCAGGTGAGCAAGTCCAGCTACACAGATGTCATGTCCATGGCAAAAGTAGGTTTCATACCAGGGAAGCAGGGATGGTTCAACAAGTACAAATCAATAAATGTCACATGATCATCTCAATAGAGGTAGATAAAGCATTTGTCAAGGTCCAATGTCCATTCATGATAAAAACTCCACAGAAAATTGGAATAAATGGTCTTTATCTCAATCTGATAAAAGCCATCTATGACAAAGCAACAGTCAATATCATACTAAATGGCCAAAAACTGGAAGCTTTTACTTTAAAATCAGGAATAAGACAAGGATGTCCACTGTCACCACTCCTATTCAATATAATTCTTGAAAAGTTAGCCAGAGCAATTAGACAGGAGAAAGAAATAAAAGGAATAAAGGTAGGAAAGGAAAAGTTACATTATCTTTATTTGCAGATGACATGATACTATACATAGGGGATCCCAAAAATATCAAAAGACTTCTAGATTTAATATCTAAATTTAGTCAGGTAGTTGAATACAGTCAACACTCTCAAATCAAGAGCATTCCTATACAAAATAACAAATTGACTGAGAAAGTGATTAAAGAAGCAACATCTTTCACAATAATATTAGAAAAATGAAATACTTAAGAATCAATCTCACAAAGGAAGTGAAAGATCTTAACATTGAAAACTACAGTACTCTGGAAAAGGAGATCAAAGAGAATATCAGAAAATGAAGCGATATCCCTGCTATTGGATAGGGAGACCCAACATAGTGAAAATGGCCACAGTCCCAAAATTGTTATACACATTTAGTGCAATCCCAATCAAAATACTATTAGCATATCTCATAGAAGTAGAGAAAGTATTCCCAAAATTCATTTGAAACTGGAGGAGACCTAAAATAACAAAAACAATTTAGAGAAATAACGGCCAGGTAGTGAGCACCACAATTCCTGACCTGAAATTATATAAAGAGGTACTTTGATAAAAACAGCATGGTACTTGCAAAAAACCAAACAAACATACAAACAAACAAATGGACAAAAAACATGAGGGTCAATGGAACAGATTAGAAAATGTAATAAGAACTCCAAACACACTCAGTTCTCTTCTCTTTGACACCAGGGCCAAACACGTTCTCTGGAAGACAGTCTCTTTGATAAATGGTACTGGAAAAATTGGCTTTTCACATGCCAAACACCACAACTAGACCCATATCTCTCATGATGCACTACACTGAAATCAGAGTGGATCACAAAGCTGAATATTAAAGCAAAAACAGTAAATCTGCCAGGAGAGAGAATAGGTAGAACTCTTGAAGACATAGCTGTCAGCAAAGACTTCATGAACAAAATCCAGATTGCACAGGAAATACTTCAAAGAATCAACCACCAGGATCTCATCTTATTAAAAAGCTTTTGCATAGCAAAAGAAATCAATAGATTGAAAAGACAAGCCACAGAATGAGAAAAAAAATTTATCCAGTTGCTCCACAGAGGACTAGTATCTAGAACATATAAAGAGTTGAAAACAATCAGACACTCCAAATTTAAAAGCCAATCCAAAAAAATGGACATCTAAAATGAATAAAGACTTCAGTGTGGAGATTCCTCAAAAAGCTCCGCCGGAGGTCCCATTTGACACATGCAGTTCCCTTCTTGATCTTGCTCATGACAAGTACTACCAATAAAATAGACTCCAAAATTTATTCGTTGTCTTTTGTACAAAACCTGTGTTTTTCCCTGTATTCCCCATCATAGTGACTGCACTTTCATCGCCCTGAAAGTCTCCTGACTCTTTTCACCCTACACCAGATGTTGGTTGAGTCTACATCCATATCTTTATTTTGCCATCCCTACTCATATCTGTTTCCATTTTCTTAATCAATGACCTTATTACTTATTAATGAGATTCCTGACATGGGGTTTTAGCTATATTCTGTTTCTACTTTCCAGTGCAGACTCGACATGCCATCAGAAAGAATTGCACAAGTCACATATATGATTATTCCTTGTACGCTACTGCAGTGAATTTAGGATGGAAGTAAAATTCTCTAATTTGGCATAAAACACTATTCACAGCTGACTGCTGCTCAGCCTCAGAATCTATTACACCTCTTCTGGAAAGTGGTTCCCTGCAAAAAATTATGCGTTCCGTGCTTTTGGGGATGATAGGGCCCCTCATTACTCTGTAAAGGCAATAGCTACTGTGCCTTGAAGCCTCAGGTCTCAGCTCAGACATTACCTGCAGGAAATCCTGACTCTTTCCCTCTTATTTGCTGTCTGTTTCTGTAAGTGTTCTTACACCATTCATTCCTCCACCGCAGTAAATATTGCTGTCTGCTGTATTTACTTGTCTGCTTAAGCAACTTCCCAACCGCACTTTAAGCATCATAGAAGGCGAAAGTACTATCTTATATTTGCACTCAAATAGGTACAGTGTTTACCACCTATTGACAGTTCAATACAGGTAAACATTTTAGATGATTAATCTACAGGTATTTTTGAGCGTAAATGTTTAGGTCAGTGATATTTGAAAATGGATGTAAGTACATCACTCTGTTTAATTAAACCTATCTTCCCATTCTCTGAAAACACCAGTTTACTGAGAGTTATCTTTCTAAAACATTATTTCTCTAAAGTTACTTCTTTTAAATTTTAAAAGAGTAGATAGTATTTTGATATAAATGAACTCCATATTCATACCAAAAGGATTTTATCCAGATTTTCTCCCTGTCTTTTAAATTTTGGCTGTTTAGATTTTCAAAGTAGTAATATTTTAATTCAAACCTCCTGTTAGGCTGAATAGCATATTTTGAAGATGTATTAATACCCTAAAATCATGAAGATGGCACCTTACACAACAAAAGAAACTTCACAGGTATGATAGGGGCTAAGGACCCTCACTAACATGGGAGGATTGTTGAGGACTCCCCAGTGTAACTGTATCTTTGTTAGAAGGAGTGAGACTTGTCAGAGAGAGAGAAAGCAGAGTGACACTGAAGGCAGAGGTAGGAGGGCTACACTTGGAAGGTGGAGGGAGAGGCCACAAGCCAAGGACAGTATGAGGCTTCTAGATGGTGGTGTTTGAAGCAAGCACTTGGGTTCTTTCCTAGGGTGTCCAGAGATTCCAGCCACACCAACATTTTGTTTATACCCTAGTGATGCTGATTTCACATTGCTGGCTTTCAGAATTTTGAAATAAATAAATTTTTACTACCTGCAGGCATTAAGATGAAGGTTGTTTTTACAGAAATAACAAGCAAACAAACAAAAAAAACCCTACAGATTTTGGTACCTTAAAATGGAATGCTACTGTAACAAAACCTAAACTCATGGTGTGTCTTTGTAACTGGAACCTGAGTGGAAGCTGACATAGTAAAGAATGACCCTTTATTACTTGAAAAGTGTTAAGATAAATATGGATGCTAAAGATTCTGCTGGTAAAGATGTAGGAGGAATAGAGGAAAGCGTGGCGTAGTGCAGCTACGTTGCCTTACCTAAACTAGGGCGAACACACTAATGGTAGAAGGGCAGCAGTTGACGGTGCTGCAGGTGGTGCTTCATGAGAAGCGGGGGGTTGTTTTATTGGAAATGCTAGGGAAGGGGATCTGACTGTAACATCAGACCACTTAGTTGTGTTGTGTCCTACACATCCACGGAAAGCAGAACTCGTAAGCAGTAATTCGAATAATTGGCTAAAGAGATTTTCCAAAAAAAAAAATGTGGAAAAGTGATGGAGTTGCAGCCTTGATTCTTCTTATTTCATACTCTAAAATGTGAACAAAAAGGCTAAATTAAGGGGAGAATTTTTAAGCCAACATGAACTAGGACTTAATCATATAGGAAATTGTTAGCCACTTCAGATGGCGAAAGATGCTCAAATTTGAAGATTCCCTATCACAAAAGTCAGCCGAGATATGGTTAGAAAACCTTCTCCAAGGCCCCTAAGGGAGCAGATACTTGTAAAGCACAAACACACCAAGGGCTCTTTGGCGAGGGTAGGCCTGTGTCAGACTTCTTCAGCCAACCCAGCGTGTATCTCTAGCGGCGTGGAGCGCACCTTAGAGACCTGCGCTTTGCCTCCTGCCTTCTGGAGGGCTTGTGTGCAGCACACGCAGATAAGCAAGAAGTTTCCGGGAGTTTCTGAGAATATCATCAGCAGAAACAGTCAGTCTGGGCTGGAAGGAATAAGAGATGATGGAATAGAAGAGGCTACCAGATTCTCAAAACTCTACAGGGATGAAGCAGACTAATAAAGGACTCCACTGAAAACATAGGCGCCCTCTACGGAAACTCAAGAGTGACTCAGAAGAGAAGCCCCATGCCCAGAGGGAAGAACCTGAGGCTCAGAGCGCCCACAGAGGGGAGATTACTCCAGGAACCTGCATATTAGTGAAGGGAACTATTCAACAGGGAGAGTTAACAGTTATAAGCATATATACCCCAAATACGAGTGCACGCAACTACATAAGACAAACACTGATAAACAGGAAAAATCAGATGAGCACCAATCTTCTCAAAAGAGTTAAAGACATCATACCACAGTGATGTACGTGTACCCATGTTTATATCAGTGCAATTCAGAACAACTGAATCTTGGAAACAGTCTATCAACAGATGAATAGATTTTTAAAATGTGGTATATATGCACAATAGAGTACTATTCTGCAATAAAGAAGGATAAACTTGAATCATTTGTAGGTAAATGGAGGCATCTTGAGACAATAATTTAAGCAAAGTAACTCAGACACACAAACTTAACTACTGCAGGGTTTCTCATAAATATATGACAGTTTATAGAAAAAGTGAAAGAATAAAAATGTATTGTAACCCAGCGTGGACAATGTGTCTAAAAGGATACCTTGACTTAGTATAATCATCTTACTCATTTTATGTTTTGTTTGGCCTGTCGGTCTGGTTTTCTATCTGCATATATGATAACCACCTTCGTAATTTCTATAAGATAAATAAATGAAACCGATGCTGGAAAAATGAAAGGGGGTGGAGGAAGGGGGAGAAAGCAAGGAATTGCAGCGTATTATGGAAGGGTACCAATTCCCGACTGTGAATACAATCATTGCATATGCAAACCTGTGTTAATAAAAGTCAAAAAATGAGAAAAATAAAATAAAATAAAACCTAATGATCTGGCTGAAACTAAAAAACTGGTTTATGATTGTCGCTGCTTCTTCCCTCTCACTTTCTCCTCTCAGATGGGCACTGTTCAGACCTGTTATTTCAGGCCGTCTGACTGTTGTGTATTAGGAGTAGTCGATTGGCTCCCTACGTTCACAGGATCCCTTGAAGAGTTTCTGGCCCAGGACGGGTCACACCAGCGTGTTAGAGGAGAGTTATACAGGCCTGAGAGGCAGGGGGACGTTGGGATCAGTCGGATGTGTGTTACACAGGGAGAGACACGTGACCGGCGTGGCCTGCGGTGGGATAACGCAAATGCATTCAGGTGTGGCTCCTCGGACCCCGGGGACATGATCACCGGCAGGGTACAATTCCAGATGAGACAAGGTTACTCATTCGGGATGAGATTATCCTGGATTACCTGACTGGACCCAAGGGAGACCGGAGGGCCCAAAAGAATGAAGAAGAGAAAAGAGACAAATCCTAGGAAGGTTTCCGTGGAGAAGAGAAAGGGCCATCAGCCCGCGGACGATGAAGATGCCAAAGAAACAGAGTCCCCCAGAGCTTTCCGAAAGAAGCAGTCTGGTTCAGACTCTTGCCCAAGAAAGCGATTTCAGGATTCCTCACTCTCGAGTGGTTGAGGAATGAATGTGTGTTGCTGTAAATGACTTCGTAGGTGGTAATTTTTACAGCAGCAATAAAAATTTAATATCCCTAGTTTTCCCTTACAAAGTGTGTCGAAATAAAACTTGAATAGCTTAAGTCTCGGCATATTAAAATTACAAATAAACTTCTTAGGATGAAGCTATAATCTTTTTTTAATTAAAATTTGAAGGTTAAGGGTGTCATTCTGCAGTGGAGTGCTCCTGTAGCATGTGTGAGGCCCTAGGTTCAATCCCCAGCACTTAAAAGGAAAAATATAATTTAAATTTGAATGTTAAATGAAATGGCATTAAATGAATAGCATAGATGCCATACAGTAGCATCATACACAAAGAGCATCTCACTGGAATAACCTCTGTGGAAGACATACCATTAGGTTCCTTTTCTTGTTTTATTGCTTACTGGATAAATAATTCTGTGTTAAATCTTTGCCTCTGTAAGTCTCAGGTTTTCCATTTGTAAAGTTATGTCATATATATGTGGTGTATGTATGTACTATTTTTATGATTCATAGAATATTCCAAGAATTTTTTAATCTATGAATAGTCACACAAGCTCTACCAAATAGACACTACCATAATTTCAATTTTACAGAAAAGGAAACTGAGGTACTTAGCACCTTTGAGGGAGAAACAAGAGGAATGAGTGGCAGATCAAGAATTCTCAACTAAAGTCTTTTATCATAGTCCACACAATGTGAGGGCCACGTGACATGCAAGGCAGTGCCCACAGAAAAACGTAACAGGTAGCATTATTAAAACTTCTAAAAGTTTCAAGGAAAATCTTTCCAAAACTACAGTGGTCTAAGAATAATCCCCAAAGTGTTGGTCCCTAAGGTCTCTATGGCTCAAAGGTTATGAAGTGGTCACTCTTGGTCCCTTAAAATTATTGGGTAATCAAATTTTCCTTCTAAATAAAAAAACTCCTGTAAGACCACGTATTTTGGCTGAATCACTTCTATCTCTTTAAGATCTTAGAATGTATAGTTAAACACCTAGGAAAAACAGTGGTAAAGAGAATAACATTAAAAGTACCCTTGATTTAAAGGATAAAAAATAATTATTAGAAAAATACTCAGTTATGGATTAATAGCAATCTGTCCTTTCTAGATATATGTTTATTGTATTTTAAGTCAAATTTTCACTTTAGGAGGAGCGACATCGCTAAAGTGTTCTAATGTTAGCATTAAAGCATAAATGCTTAACGTTCAGCATTTTGTTTTTGTCTTCAGAAGAACTAAACAAATATTTCCAAACAAAACCATGGAAGGCCTCCTGTTCCACAGAAGCTCTTGCAATTTCAGAGCGGCACTGTATTCAGCCCCCCGAATGGGTATTAATTCTCTGCGATGTGAGTAGTAACCCCCGCCTAGGAAGGGGCGGCCTTCCTCAGAGCACACAGTCCCACACCCGGGAGCACCCCTTGCAGCTGCTGGCACCCAGGCAGGAAGATGCACCCACCTTGCTTCTTAATGAAACACCCACACCTTTGGATCCCTCAGCAAACCTCCTGCGAGGGCCACAGCTTTTCCCAAGTGCAGAAGGACTTTCTGGGCCTCCTCAGCCTTTTAGACACTGCTGGTCTCTGATCTAATAAATACCATGTCTCCAATAGAAGCCTGCTAAGAGAATTGTGATGTAAAAGAGATGGGCCTTTCTTGAAGGGTTCCGTGTGTTTAGCGCTTTTACCAAGGCCTTTCGACCTCTTATCCCCTGAGGTTTGGGGCTCAGAAGCCAAAGGGTAAAGCCTCAGCTTGGGCCCTGGGTGTCCCTCGCCTTCTAAATTGTGGCTTAGATGCACTACCTTGCTCACTGTCGCATGACAAGCACTGAGGCAGTAGCACCCTGAGAGATACTCAATCCACGCACACAGAGTACTTAGAGAAGAGGTCCTCCCGCAGGTGCCTGCCTATCAGATATTTCTTTCTATTTTTCTTGCTTAAATAAATTTTCAGCCCACTCCAACCATGTTTTGGATTACTTAATTCTTCCCCTCTTCCTTTCACTATCAAATTCTTGAAAAGAACAGTCCCTATTCTTTGTTTTCCTTTCTTCAAAATGTGTTTATGTCTCAGCTCTGCAAACTGCTTCATCCTTCCAATTTTCTACTATATTTTTTTTTTGGTCCGGGCCCATTAATGACTTCCTGGTTACCATATGTTCAACTTCACTCCTTAATAATTACTTTCTAGCTTCCACATTGTTAAGTATCTCTCTTGGAAGTGTTTCCTCTTGGCTCTTTGTTCTTGTTATATCACATAGCTGCAATCTCAAATTCCACGAGACATCAGTCTCTCTCCTGAAGTCATCTGGGTCTTTTCCTGAGCGTCTTTCTTCCTCTGCAGTCTCTCTTTTGGCAATCTCATTTACTTTGGCCATGTCCTATTTGTTTTTCCTACCATGCTTCAATATTATATTAAGGTAGAGACTATAGACTAGCTATTTCCTGTTTTCCTTTCCCCATTACAAAGGAAGAAATCATGAAATATTTACCACACGCAACCCAGTTCTGGTTGTATAACCAGAAGTCACTAGGCAAGATTTCCAGGAAGTATGTCCTAAAATGACAATCTTTGATATCACACTCTTTCAGTTTTCTCTTTCAATCTTTTTCTCTCCCAAATATGGATGTGACCCATGAAGATCTTGGACCTTGAGAACGAACGCTTCATTCCAGGAGATGCTTCAAAGGAAAGACAGAGTGCGTGGATAATCAACAGTACCACAGAGCAGCTAGGGGCCTGAAATTGTCATTACCAGACTCCTGCTAGGGTCGAACTTTCTCATACACAATAAATGCCAATTTAACATTCAGACTTTCACATCAAGCTTATTTCCCAAATCAGCCTATCTGTCTTCAACACCAAAGCCAACTTCCATCACAGATAACCATATTTCTAGTCTTGTTAGCTCATCTTCACAAACATCCAAGTTTTAGTCCCCTTCTCTTCCCCTTGCTGATGTCAATCTCTGAACCTTACACACCTGTCTGCATAGAGAAGTCACAGACTCCACTGTCCACTTTCATTACCACAGTGGCTGCGAGCCAGCGCCTGAAATGTCTCACAGCTGTATTCCTCTCTGTCTGTCTGTCTCTGCTTGTCTCTCTCTCTCTCTCTCTCTGTCTCACTCTCTCTCTCTGTCTCTCTGTCTCTCTCTGTAAATCTATAAAGTTCAGACTGAGCCAGGCATGGTGCTGTGCACCTGTACTCCCAGCAACTCAAAAGACTGAGGGCCATGAGTTTCAGGGCAGATTGGGCTACATAACATGACCCTGTGTCGAAAAAGGAAAAAGGAAAACACCTGTACTGAGTCCCTTACCTTTACACAGTTTCTATTACAAAGTTGTTATATCAGAATTATTCAAATAAAAATATAGCTATAGTTACGATGATGGTCATGTTTCAGTAGTTCTTGATCATTTGTTGGATGGCTACTCCATCAACTACCACTTTCAAGCTGTCGATTTTATGATATCTACCTTCACTAATGTCTGTTTGTTTCACCTTGGGTACCTCAGTATTTAAAGTTCATATTTCCTAGCCTCTAGGTATAACTGACTTTTTATTGCTCTTTGAATTTCAAAAGTCCAGCTGTTCGGGCCCCTAAGTGAGTCGGCTGTCTCCTTAGCATAGCGGAGACAGAGTATAAAAGTGGGCTACTGGCGCAAGTCTATGTGACTCTCTGTCCTACCTCGAATTCCACTTCCTGCTCTATTCCAGACCTCTGTAGGTGTACGTGTCCTGAGTTGACTATATCTGAGTGAATTCCAGACTTGTTACGGAGCCTGATCATTTTTCAATAGCTTTGACCTTTTGCTTTCTGACTCACTCATACTTTAAAACCCGTGTTTAGTTGTATCTCTTATAAACACACGCATCCTCCCTTTCTAGTCAAACACCTGGGATTTTGGTGATCCCTGATCCATACAAATATTGAGAGATCTGTAGACATGAACGAAAGCAGCATTTCTTAAAATTTCAGTGTAAATCACTCACCCTCAGAGCTGCAGTACAATTATACTAATGAATTACAAAACAAAACACAGCACTGATGACATAATCAATGATCATCGTTAGCAGAAAAGGAGATCTAAAAACAAATCTTGCAACAAAACTTATAAGAAGTTGCTCCTAGGCAGTCCAGAAGGTGAGATCCTCTTTAGTAAAGATCATTTAAGCCAGAATCATGAAACTCAAGCCCTGTAAACAAAAGGCTAAAGCAAAGTTTTAAAAAAACAAAAGTGGATCAATGTCGGGGCACTGACAACAGGTGCAAAGAATTTCTCACATGAAGAAGCAAAACTCCATGGCCTTCCATGACATCCAGTCAGAGGAGTCTCATACTGTGGGCAAGAACTGAGTCCTGGGTTTGGTCCCCATGTCGAACAGGAGAACTTCTAACTATGAAAGGTTCTTATCCTGAATTATGGACTACAACAAATAGCTGATCTTACAAATATTTGTGTTATGGACTACCATCAATTCTAAAGGTTATTTGTAGAATTTTAGATACTAATTCATTAATTCCTTCAACTAAAATTGACTGAATGTATGCCATTTTCAAAACAGTACTCTAGATGCAAGGAATGCAAAGATGAGGAGCCTACCTGGGCACACAGCAGTGAGAAACCCACACTAGCTGGAGCAGCATACTGACAAACGGTGAAAAGTATTACTGAGTGACCGGTAATGAGGTTGTGTAGCTTCCAGCCTTAGTGGCTGACCACGTACCCATTAAGCACTGTTTAGAAACTTTTGCATCACTTTACATAACAGTTATTCTATCCAGTTAAGTTTAAGTTTACCACCTCTGCTTGTTTTATGAGAACATTAAGTTCAAACACCAATAAAAAATAAAGAATTGGAAATGGAACAGATTTTGGTGGAAGGAAAAAAAAGCACTTTCTATCTATTTATCTATGTAGGTCCCCCGTACCTTCTAGGGGAAGGGTATTCATGTAACTCTGAATATAAAGAATCTAAAGTTTGTACTCTTATTCTTTCTGTTTTCGTCATCTCTTCTATATAATAGATGTGTTACTTCCACTGTGTTACTAGATTCTGTGGACAAGTTTACTAAAATGCATAGGAGAAAAGACTTTGAATATATCATAAAATTTTGTATGTACACAGAATTTCAAGATATATTTAAAGTCTAAATAAATATTATATATCATATGTAAATATATAATATATAAATGACATACAGATAACATATTGTATATAATCTCCTTAGACATCAATGTAATGTTTTGTGCCCTAAAGTTAAAATGCCCTGATTTATATGCTATATTGCTTAAATATTGGTCCGTGTATGAATTTATTTTCTTCCAAGTAGTAGAGATCTTGAATTAAAATAAGGAAGACTATACCCTAATTAAAATTTTCAGGCTAAGCTTTTTTTTGATCACTGTGGTGTCAAGAATGATGATGTCTAGACAGAACCCCTATGCACTGTGATTATATAACCATCTCATCTGATGACCTTTTCCATTAAACTTGCCAGATTTTTCTAGATCCGGTTACTTCTCTCCTCTCAATTCCTCACAGAGTGTTTATAATTTCCCATTGAAGACCATGGTTAAGCCACCTCTCTCAAATTTACTTCAAATCATTGAATAACTTCATTTTTGGTTTGAACCAAGATGTTTTGAAGGGGAAATATAGGGATTGTTAAGATACAGTTGACCCAATCAAAGGGTAAGGTGACATGGTTATAAAAAGCAATCACAGATGGATTATGAAATATGCTGTAAATATACAAAGTAAGCACTCAATCATCAAGGGAAAAAAGAAGACACTTAACAGTCAAAATATATACTTACAAAAAAAGCCCATTCTTTGTTGATACAAGAGTCCATTTTCTGCGAGCTTCACTTCAAACACATTTAGTCGTATTTTAAACACAGCAGTAAATAATTGGCTCATATGATATTTGGACTGGCCAACATTCATAATGTCTAACAAATACTGTAACTTTCAAAGGAGTTCCATCTCTATGAGTAGTGACATTGGCAGCGATTATATTTGGCCCTATAAGGAGCCAATGCATGGGTTGGCCGAGGACTTCTGAAATGGTTGGCCATAAAAATTCTATTTAAGTCATAAGGACAAAGTGAGCTAACTGAAAATTTTATGAAAGGTTAATAGAAATATAGAGACAACTAGAAGTGGAAAGAACATATATGAGTGGCTCAGTCTGGCCAGGCTGCTTGGAAAGAATGTTACAGATAAAAATGTGGTGAGAGAAACTTGACTCCCCAGAATTACTTTGAATCCTAAAGTCCTTTCTAGTCTCCTTTAGTTGTTGCTGGATTCCCTTAGCTGTGACCATCTTGGAGACGCTTCCACCTGTGTGTGTGTGTGTGTGTGTGTGTGTGTGTGTGTGGGTGTGGGTGGTGTGTGTGGGTGGATGGGTGGGTGTGTCTTACTGAGGATTGAACCCAGGGTCTTTGCACTGAGCTACATCTCCAGCTCTTTTCATTTCAGGAGCCATGCATCCTCTTTTTATTTTAAGACACTTTTCCAAGATTTTAGGTACTTAAAGTGTGTTTGTTCTTTGAATTTAAGGAATCCAACACACACAAGCATAAATTAATCCACACAAGTGCACTCATACATATATTCATTCATATGTATACATCCATTACACCTCATACTTTATTTCTTAGTCCAAAGAAGAATAAGTGGAAACTTTTGATTGTATCAATAGATAGAAGAACAATATTTTTAAAGGCACAATCACTCAAATTTTTCATTACGATCCACTAAATGTAAAAAAAAAAAAAAAGACCTTAGACTTTCCTATTTCATAATGTTGTTAACATTTATTATTTTCTGGATTGTGCATAAGGGCGTGTTTGCCATACATAATAACTGCCTCACCGCGGTTTGGTGCATGGACATCGCACATCTTCATTATTTTTTGGCTCCTTCCCTTCTCCTCCCTCCAACTCTGGGTTACTTTCCCTTCTACAAAGACCTATCTCCCTATGTTCTATCATCCTTGTTTCATTTTGCTTTTTAATTTATTCGTGTTTTGGACTTCTCATATAAGAGGAATCATAGGATATTTATCACTTTAATTCATAGAGGAAATTCAGCTTATGGCTATTGATACAGTTATGAAAGAATGGGTGTGTAGATAAAGCTTACACTGGACACCCATTTAATATAAAATTAGCAGTACTTCAGTACTTATAGGTATCATTTATAATTTTAAGACATTATTCCCTAAACTTTGCCAGAATGAAAAGGGGTTTGAAGCTTTTCTTATGATTTAATTTTAAGTGTTTATTATCTCCTGTGTGGCTACCCAATGGGTCCTATTTACACCTTGAATCTCTCAAAGAGATTTGCTAACTTCTTGGGTAGGAAATAATACACATTTCTATCATTTCTCTTGGGAAGAAAGTATAGAAACATTTACTTTTTAATATTGTCTTACAAAGATGTAAAAAGCATAAAATTTCTATGTTATCTTAAAATGCACAATTTTAAAATAAATCCCAGCTCAATTGAACAGAATACTTTTTCATCATGGTTGAAACCTGTTTATTGTCAGTGACATGCACAGAATAGGAAATGGAAAATACTTAGGCCAGTGGCTTAGATGAAGGGAAATAGATTGCATTTAAAGTACAGAGCATATTTCATTCACAAAGGGGATGAGTAATAAGACTTGTTTTATTTTCCATTAATTTCTACAATTCAAGAGTAATAGTGATTATGAGTAGCCTGCTTGTTTTTCAACCTCGATTTTCAGAAATCCAGCACCTTGTGTAGTGCTTACGTAGACTCTGAGTTTTGGGGTTCAGTAATGCTTGCTATGTTTGAAGAACCAACTTTAGGCCAACTTTTCCATAAACAATTTGGTTGAGGTATCAGTGAGATGTTCTGTTCATGTGTTGCTTTAGGCTGGACTTTGAAGCACTTGTGTTGTTAAAAACCAGCACTTCATGTGACAGAATTGTCTGTACCTACTTGCAGGACAAGATTAGAATATCATTAGAAGATGAACAGGTTTTCCATGTACAGATAATCCCCTATGTGGACCAAAAGCACTTTCCAAAAGTAGAATGGTCTCTGAGTCTCACTTGTTTGCTTTTTCTGGTGCTGGAGCTCAAAGGCAGGCCTGCTGCGTGCTACACCTACGCTCCATCCCCGCCTGAGCGGCACCCAGGGCTTCATTCCTGCATTTTGACTTGATGTCTTCTATTGCACCAAAACTTGTATGATAAAAATACACGAGAGTGGACACGTGCCTTCCGGAGCCCGCGGATGGCGTTATAGATCAGCATGCAGGAACCACCACGGTCAAGGTTTACTCAAGAAGCGGAGGAATCGTCGCTTGTCGCTTTTCCTCTCCGATGATTTCTTAGTGTCTTTGAAGAATGAATTGAAGCTAAGTGAATAGTGACTTGTTAATTTTCACTTCAGATTCCATTGAAATTCCTTGATTCTAACATTACTTAAACACAGGGAATACTGCACACTATGATAAAAATAGATTAATGTGTAAGCTATCGTTTCATCAAAATAGAGCGTCAGGGTACTGCGTTTCTCATCTTTTCTTCCCCAGCTCCAAATGTATTATGTATAATTGATCCCATGCATGTACCGAGGATGGACCCCAGAGTCTTTGGACAGGGCTATATTCACAGACTGTTTTAACTTTTTAAAAAACTTTTGAAGAGTCTTTCTAAGTCACTAAATTGCCCAGGTTGGGCTCAAACTTGCAATCTTGCTGCTTCAGCCTACCAGAGTTCTGGGATTACAGGTAAAATGCTGAAAAATTCTCTTTGAATGACTCTTTAAACATAATAATCATCAAAAATGATTATTTTTGAGCCATGTAGAGTGTAAAGTTAATAGAAAAAGATAAATCATCTGATTTTGTCAAAAAGAACCCTGAAAATAAAGAATGACAATGAATGTATTTAAAGCTACATCACTAAAATAATAAAATAAGGATACATGATCAGATGCCCAGATGAATTAACAAAAGATCCAAATTTAGGCTCAAAATTACTTAGAAATTTACTTTATGATACAGATAACACTTCCAGTAAGGTAATAAAGATTACATTATATGAAAAACAGTTTGGGATCTGCAAAGAAGTCATATTAAAAATGAATTTACATATCAATTATTATACTTAAGTGTATCTTCTTATATTATAGTTAAGTGTACTTCCTTACTTAGTATTTCAAAGTCAATTATTAATCCTTTTGCTCTACAAAATATAAAACAATTATTTTATTATCTGAGTAAAAATGACCCAAAATACATAAAACTGGAGATAATTTTTAAAGGTTTATAAATTTTACTGCACTTACAAAATGTACATAATTAAAATAAATATGAATTGGTTAAAAAGTAAACATTGAACTGTAGAAAAATTTATATCACTGTGATCAATTATTTGCTATGTAAATAAGGTCCACCAATAAATATGAAAAACACCAATGGTAAAGTAATAGTCAGTCAATAGTTAACAAAATATGCAAATAGTGTAGATAATATAAAAATAAATATTAATTTGATGAGAATATAACATTCTTTCTACCTAAAAAGAGAAATACAAGTTAAAACACCAAATGACCATTTTGGTTTTGACAAAAACCAAAAATGTTTGATAAGTCAGTCTCTTGAGGTAGGTGTGGGAAAACCAGTACTCTTAACCAGTGTTGATAGAAATCTGACATTTTATTTAGAGTATCATAAAGATTTATTAAAATTTTCAAAATTTACTTATTATCTTTTTTATGTTTAGGAATAGTCTAATCACAATTGATGATAATTATCCAAATGATATTTATTGAAATATTTTTACTATGAAAACATTTGGAAAATGAAATCCTCTTAAATAGTGATTGATTGAATTAGCAAAGGCACATCTATGAAATGGAATACTATGTTTTTATTAAGAATAATGTGAGCAAGATGGCGAAATGAGATTCCAAGACTTGATCTCTAACAAAGAAATTAATTTGAACAACCATCCATGCACAAACATGCATTCAGAAAATATAAAGAAACCAGATGAAAGACTATTTACATGGCTGAAGTATAGAAATAAAATTCATGACAAAGAGCAGGAAAAACATTTTTACATTATCCATGTCAGTCTTTCCCAAACCCTTGCATCACAGAAAAAATAACACCTTTTATGAGAGAATAAAGATAAAGTTTGCACAGACTTGGCAGCAGATCCCAACACCAACCATGTCATAGCTACTCTCCTCTTGTTGCTGAAACAAATGCCCAACACCCAAAGTTAAAGACAGAACGGTTTATTTAGCTGGGTTGTAGACCTTTCAGTCCTTACTCGGCTAGCTCTATGGCTGGGTGGCATGGTAGAGGGGCAACTGGTCATGGCAACAGAAGATACCAAAAGTAACAAGAGAGGAGAGGGGAGCAAGCCTCTTTCAGTCCCTGATATTGTATGCAGGCTACTAGGGTGGGTGTAGCACTCACACTCTTACACCTTGCTTTAGACCATGAATCAGTAACAAACTCTAGATTCAGCCACCTCTAAAAAGCCTGCCCCTCGTGGCTTCAAGAGGCTTTCAGGGCACATCCAGACCCAAAACACAATAAACCCTTTTTCAGTAAATCACAGCATCAGGATGACTTCTGCAAACCCAGTCTCAAGTCAATCCTAGCACTAAACTGTCCCTTACAGGAATAGAATCCAGAAGGCCTTCAGAGACCAAACTGCAGACCTTGCCCAAATAAGACCAGGCCACACAGACTGGATCAAGTCCTATTCTGGTGCCAGGCCTTCTACCACAACCCTAGGTACCAGGCCAGTCCCTGCAAAACCCAAGATATAGGTCCACCTGATAACTAACATTGACATGGGATCAACCACATACTCCACCCACCAGCACATTCATAATACATACAAAGTGATGGACTTTCCCTACTGCAGACAGACTAAAATAATTGGAGGTTGTCCTACTTACTCATAGGTGCAGACACTAAAACAAAACAAAACAAAACTCAAGAATTATGAATATTCAAGAAGATGTGACACAGGTAACAGAACAAATTAAAGTATCAGTAATAAGTCCTGAAGAAATGAGTATCTATGCGCTTCTTGAAAAAGAACAACATAGCTTAAAAAAAAGCTCAATAAATTATAAAGGAGAACCTATTATACTGAAAAAACAAGGAAAACAACACATGAAAGAAATGTGAAGTTCAACAAAAAGCTAGAAACTATAAAGAGAACCAAACAAAAATGGCAAAAATAGAAAACAAAAGGAATGAAGCAAAAATTTCTATAGAGTCTCAACTGATTCACTTAGACAGAAGTTAGTATTAAGTGCAAAAATAGATCATTGGAATTACCCAGTAGAGTAACACTTAGGAAAAGAATACAAAAGAAGGAAGAAAACCTAGAAACCAATAAATGCATTCCAATCAAGCAAATCAATATATGCATTATGAGAGTCCCAGAAGAAACACAGAAAGAGTTAGGGGAAAAAGTTATTAAAAGATATAATGACAGAAAATTTTAAAATGTATATCAGAAAAGAAACATAAAGAATCATGAATTGCAAAGAATTTCAAATGGATTTAAACATAAAAGGCACATCATAATCCAATGCTCAAAAAAATAGAAAAATTTTAAGTGGGAAGTGAAAAGTGAGTCATTGTACAAAAAAATTTGCATGGCTATAAATAGATTCCCCATCAGATAGTCTTCAGGCTAGCAAAGGTGGGGTGATATATTCAAAGGGCTGAAAGAAAAAGAAAAGGAATACTTGACTGAGAAAATCCATTCTTCTATTTTTAAAAAATAAAATAGATAGCCTTTCCTAGAAAATAAAAACTGACAATTCATCAAAATTAATGTTATTTTATTATATGATGCAAAGAGTTAAAATTAACAATAGGTCATAAACAATAATAAAATATAAAATGTAAGACTCACTGCAAAGAGAGAAATATGGTTAACTTTCAAATACACTAAAACTGTAATGGTAGTCTATAAGTCATTTTACGGTATTATAAAGTTTAAAAACAAAAGCATTTTTAAAAACCCTTTAACTATGATCATCTATTTTAAAATATACAATGCAAAATTATGTAAATTGTAGCATTCATAACATATAGTGTGAGGGTGAAATTAAACTGTAAATTTTTTGTATGTAGAAACTCAAGCAGTCAAATTAAAATAAATTGTTATAACTACAAAATATCTTATATTAGTCTCATCGTAACTACAAACAAAAAATTCTTTTAGTTGCACAAAAGTAAAAGGAGTTAAAGTGTTTAACTGCCAAAAAATAACATGAGAAAGAAAGTATGAGAGGAAGGAAGAAACTAAAAAACAGAAAATAATTTTCAAATGGCCATAGTAAATTTCTACCTATCAATAATTACTTCACATTCAAATGGATTAAATTATCTAGCAAAAGACAAAGTCAATAAACTTTAACTATCCAGTTGTATACTCACTCTATGAAACTCATTATTGCTCTACAACCACATAGGTTAAAGAAGAAGAGATGAGAAAAATATATTCCATGTAAATGGTAACCAAAAAGAATAGAGAATGGTGTTGTAGTCCATTTTGTGCTTCTATGACAAAATTCCCAAGGCTAGAAAATTTGTAATAAAAAAGAAATGTGCTAACTCGCCATTGTGGAGGCAGGAAATCCTATTTGAAGGAGCTGGTTTCTGGCAAGGACTTCCTGTATACATGGGCATATAGTGGAAGACTTTACACATCAGAAGGGCAAAAGCGATGTGGGAGGGGTCTGACTCAGACCTTTATAAGGCCCAATCCCACTCATGAGATGGAACCCTCACTAGCCAATTACCTCATTAATGGTACTCCCTCTTAATACTGTTGCAAAGGCAACTTCATTTCAACAGGAGTTTGGGAGGAGCTAAACATTAAAATCCTAATGCTGCACCCCCAGGTCTCCAAAACTCAAGCTTTTCTTGCCCACAAAATACATTCATTCCATCTAAATAGCTCTAAGAGGTTCAACTTCATCATCAATTCAAAATTACAAAACCCAGAATCTCTTCTAAATCAGATACCAGTAAAACTCAAGCCAAAGTTTAAACTGAGGCCAATTCTCTTCCAATTGTGAGCCCACAGAATTATAACACTTTGTGTATTTTCAGCATGCAGTGGTGAGCCGGGGAGAGGACAGTTGGTACTAGCATAAATCAGACACATAGACCAACAACAAAACAAAGATGGTCAAAGTGACAAAAAGACACCATGGGGAAAAGATAGTGACTTCCATAAATGGTGTTGGACAAACTGGGCATCCGCATGCAGAACAATAAAACCCTGATTTCACAACATAAGTAAAGATCAAATAGAGTGGATTGTGGACTTCAGTATAACAAATGAAACTACATAATCACAGAAAGAGAAGCAGGACGATTTTTCTTAACATGGTTTGGGCTACAATTTGTTGGATATGATCCCAAAAGCATAGGAAATAAAAACCAGAATGGACAAATCGGAGGTTGTGGAACTAAAGTTCTACTTCACAGCTAAGGGAACATTCATCAGAAGGAAGGCACAGTCTGTTTTCAAACTATTTATTAATAAAAAGCTAATATCCAAACTGTGCAAGGAACTCAAACAACTCATAGTCAAGCAAATATCTGGGTTGAAAATGGATAAAAGAATTGAATAGATGTTTCTCAATGAAAGACGTATTACAGATAGCCAAATGTTAGGAGAAAATGTACATCAATAATCAGGGAAATGAAAAACCCAAACCACAAAGATATCATTTCATACCTGTTAGAATAACTTTCGTAAAATATAAAAGAGGAGTGTTTGCAAGGATTTGGAGGAAAGATAACCCTGGAACACAGTTGGTAGGAATGTAGATTAGTAAAGTCATTACAGAAAATGGCATAAAGTTTTCTCAAAAAATTGAAGTAGAATTATTGTATGACCCTCAATCCCACTGTTAGGTGGACTCAGAGAAAATGCAGGCAGTGTATTTCTGAGCTATTTGCCTTCCAGTGTCCGTCATGTAAATTATTCACAATAGCCTTGAAATAGAAACGACCTACATGTTCATCAATAGAGGAATGAATAATGTCACACACATGCACACACACACACACACACGGAGGGGTATCGTTCAGCCAGCCTTAAAAGCAGAGGAAAGTTGTCATTTTTGGCAACTTCGATGAAGTTGGAGTACATTATATCAAGTGATATAAGTCAGGTGCAAATGGGGTGTCAGAAATTTGATTGGTGGCCATGGAAACATGTCAATCGAGTGTCTAAAAGTTTCAGTTGTAGGATAAGTACATTTTGGAGATCCAATGTGCATCATAATGTCTATAGTTACTGACATTGTATTGTATACTTAAAATTTGTTCAAAGAGTAGATTTTAAATATCTCAAACAAAGGTAGGTACTTAGGTGAGTAGATAGGTAATTATGTTAACTTTCATGATTGCGGTGGTAAGCATTTCACAAAGTATATGCACACCAGAGCACCCTAAAATATATACAATTTTTGTCAACAAATAGCATTTTAAATTGAAAAAAAGAACGAGACAGCCTTCCTTATATAACTGTATGGAATGAGCCCACAGATGCACCCTTACATGACACAGCAAGTTAGGAATGATGCATAGAGAATGCTAAGATTTTGGCTTAGAGCACACACACTCATTCATTATACGCTTGCCAGTCCATAAAAATGTCTTCGGGCTGAAGGGAAACAGAGTAGTCTGGAAAGGGGATGGGAGGAAGTGGCTGCTGCAGTGCCCTGCTGTAACTTTTGGATTCTTGCATCACTTTAGTGACAATTTTAAAAGAACAGTTAATTAATATCTATACAAATTATAAAACTATAGTTAATGGTGTTGTAGTTAAACTGTGAAATACAGTGAATTGATGGATATCTTAATGTAAGATGATGGTTTCCTAACCTACCTATTAACTTTTACCCAGTGGACCTGTCCAACTATAAAAGATCATGTTCACACTACGGCACGTCCCTGAGGATGGCTCATGAACGCAGTATGCTTTGAAAGATAAAGAATATTTAATACACGAAGAAAACTGAGTGCAAAATCATAATTTCTTTTTATGTCTTCCAAATGTAAAAGCAAGCCAATCAAAAGAAATAACTTTGGTTTCAAGTGAATTAGATCCAAAATTGCAATCCTGAGTGAAGTTCCATGAATGTGTCTTTCTTTTGTATTTATCCAAAATAATACAGTCCAATTCAAAATAGACATCCTCCACTATATACATAAAGCACTCAACATTTTTGCCTTATTTTTCTCTATAACTTGTAATTTATTTACTTTTTTGCATATTAACTTAATTTTATCATCTGCTTTTGCCCCACTCCCATGAAAATGCCACAGGTTGAAATTCATCATTTTGCTCATTGCTCTATTCCCAGAGATAGAGAAAGTAATAGACATTTAATAAGCATCTACTTAATGAATAATGCATCGGGCCAACTGGCAGGATTAGATGTTTAAAAGAATGAGGTAACTCGGATACTCCAGGCAGGCGAGTATCATAGTCCCACTTCCTCAAAAACCTGAGCCCACTTTGAGAGCCAAAAGGTGGTTCCATTCCATTGCGGGAGCTTTATTCTACTGCAAGGTCAGCGATTTGGTCTTAGTCTTCTTTTGAACCCACAACTATTCATATATAGCACTTTGCACATCCAGGAAATACTTGCAGGAGAAAACTAGCATCACCTATTCATGATTTGCACTGTTGTAATTCCAGGAGATGATTAAACTGTTGAATAAGAGATTATTGACTCTGTCTGAAAGGTTTCTCAAAAGCTTGTGTCCTAATAATTCACACACAAACCCTGGAGAGGCTCGCTGACTAAGACTAATTTTTATTATATACAGTGAGGGATAAGTCTAAGCAGACATCCTATTAGTGGTTACAAACTGTGTTGAAATCCACGGTTAACCCCATTTATTGTTAGAAGAAGGATTAGGAAAGAGGAGAGTTTGGTTCTGGGTTACCACACAAGAGTCTAGCCTTGTGTTCCATCCAGCTTTTACTGGACACTGAAAAAAGAAAGTGGACCACATTAGAACCCAGATTTCTGTCTTTTTAGCAGCAGACAGAGATGTTTTCAATAGATTTTATCAACTTCCTATATGCAGCAACAGTCCATCTGATTTCATGATCCCGGATGACTCATTCATTTTCTCTAAGAAAGCAGAACGGATTCAAAGCTACTAATTTCACGTTGCAATTTGTTTTAGCCATTGTTAGTATGGACTGTCTTGCTGGTAGTGCTTTTCCATGCTGTAGCCAGGCCCAACTAAGAAGCAGCTAAGATTATCTGTTTCTGGAGGCATCTCTGTTTCCTCCAGCCTCTGTTTCAGGGGTCAGTTGATTTCAAAGCACTTTCCCAAAGTTGACAGTACATACTTCAACTCAGTAGACTTGTTTGGAGAAGAAAATCTGAAGGAAATCTGAACTGAATTGTCTAGAAGAAAAGCACTCACAGAAGCCACTGACTTTTAAAGAAAACGCTCTCTATTTTGTCATGTCCAAATGATACTGGGCCAAAAATGATAAGTTTTAAATCTATCTTATCCATGATTATTTGAGTTTTCAATCCAAACAGAACTCTTGCCAGTAATTCTTCAAAACCAGCTGCTAAATGAATCATTGTGACTGTTCCCACTTTTACAGAGAACACTGTGGTTCTACACCAAGCCAGGGTGTTTTAATTCTAAAGAATGCAGTATCAGTGTTTCTCTATGCCTAGTCACGAGAATGGTACTTTCTGTTAACTTCACGCTTCCTACAATGCAATCATATAGCCAGGATGAAGAATTGCAGAACTGCATAAACAACATATTTGCAAACCCCCAAACACTATCAAATTACTGAAATATGATGGTAAAGCAAGCATTTTGTAAATGGAGAGTTGATATATAATTTAGACACCATCTCTCCAACCATAGATTACCATGCTTTGCCATTCTTCCCAAACATGTCTCAAGCCAGTTTTCCATCAGGAAACCATTTCCAAAGAAAAAAGAGAAACATGACACACAGACATAAACTAGGTATCTAATCTTAAATTTAGAGACCGAAGTACACAGTCCAAACAGTGGAACATTTTGGGAAGAGCTAGCATTTGAGGACAATTCTAGTGAAAATGGATCGAAATGTTGCTAGACACAGCCTGCGGGTGGAGGAGAAGAGACTCAAACCATTTGATCATGGCCTTTAGGGCAAAATAGAATTTGGAATGTTAGGATGTAGCACAGTGTGTCTCAAACTAAAAACTTTGTACGCTCTACAAATAAACCCTAACAGAAATGTATCGTGTAGCTTAAATGTTTTGGGGCTCTTTATCTCTCTTTGAGATCATTTTGGTCTCTTGCCTTCTTAACTCTTCAGTGATATACCAAACCCATGTTACAGATCAATCCTGAATAAGATGAGAAGGTACATTTTAGGCAGTAATTTGGAATATGCTGTTATGAATTTTTCATTGTATGTATTAATATGCACGACTCCTTACTTGTATGTAGACCTCAAAAAAAACTACAACATGGGATGTGTTTATTTAAAAATAATTCCTTAAACTAAGCAAAATGGAAAAAAATCTAAAGTGAGTTCTCTTTTAGAAAAACCTTAAATAAAAGCATCATTAATCTTTAACAATGTATCCAAGGATGGATCTTATTTATTGTCAACCAGTGGGAAGACCTAAGGACCTCTTCCCCCCCACTTTTTTTTTTTTTTTTTTTGTTCGGTACTAGGAATTAAACTGAGGACCTCGTGCTTGCCAGGAAGGTGCTGGCAAGCCTTGACCTGAGGACTTTTCAAAGATGATTGCTGCTCCATAGCTAGGAGAGAAGGAAAATCCATCTCAGGAGAATCATAGGGAAACTAAAAACAACCACTGGAAATTTATTTTACTACTGAACAATTCACTCCAAGATTTAATGTCTTAACACAAGTAAGTTTCATTAGTTTTTTTTTTCAAAATTCAACGGATTTCTTACTGCATGAATTATCAGGCTTTTACTATGCTTTTATTAGTTCCTGTTTACAGTGCATAAAGATAACATTCATCATGGAGGGGGCACATGTACATAGCACAGCTGAATTGTTTTCATCCACTTCTTCACCCCTTCATCTCTTGGGCCCCTTCCCTGCAAAACTCTTAATGAAGTGCTTTTTTTGTTTTGTTTTGTTCTTTGGTTCATTAGTGCCAGGAATTTCCTTCAAATAAGAAACATATTTTCCCAGCATGCTCCAAGGCCATATAATGCATTTTTATCTCTCTCTCCTCTCTCTCTCTCTCTCTTTTATTTTTTATTTTTTTTGGTACCAGGGTTTGAACTCATGACCTCACACTTGCCAGGCAGGCACTTTATGCTGCTGAGCTAAATCCCAAGCCCATTTTTATCACTGTGAAAGGAAATGTTGAACAGTCCAAAGCTACTCAGAAGAAAATGGAAATCGACTGGGTGGGGCAGAGCTGTTACTAACGGCAAACAGCACACTTTAGTTATTAAGATAATTATGATGTCAGGCCAAGCTTGATGCCAATGCAGCAACTGTACTAAATAAATTTATAACAACTCAATACCCAAATAGATTAGAAAGCAAAAAAAGTTACAAAACAAATGTATTTCCTCAAAGTAGTTAATGCTGCTATTTGGTTTAATAAATTATATCCTAGTAAATTCTAGCATAGATTTTGGAGCAATAGCAGATGCTGTAGTCTATGAATTCTAAGAAGACTATTTAAATAGTAGTCATTTTACTATTAAAATGTAATTTACTTTTAATGCCAATTCCTTTACCATTAACAAGATAAGGTTATATTTGTTTACTATTGGCAATGTTATTCAGTCCAATATCGTATTTTTCTTTTGTTCCAAAAATATTCTTTATGATTTCAAGACTTTTTTTTGGATAGATGCAAGGGGGTGAACAGCATATTCCATAATATGGTAGTGTTCCTTCAATATTTCAACGTTTAATGAAAACCAATAAGATTTTAAAATGTCTTCTTTCACTTTAATTAGATATTGGTGGGTTTGCTATTTTATGAGTCTATTCCCATCTGGTCTAAATTCTTTCTAATTTTCTAAAGCAATTCAACTAACAATACTTCATATTCCTGGAACTTCAAAGAGCATTGACACTCTAAGGAAATGTAATTAACCTCTAGTTCAGAGATATTTGCAAGATTTTATCTCATTTGTCAACACTAATAATGTGGTTGCTGCCAGAGCACCATATTGAGGAGGATCCTAAAGTTCTCCATGGTCTCAGCAGGAAAGAATGCAAGGGTTGATTGGTGATGTCTGCTATGGAAGTAAGTTGGGTGACAATATAAGTGTCACCTAGTTGTCATTCCTTCTTGTCTGACTTATTTCGGTAAAGACTGAGACAAAAAGAAGAAAAATGATTTATTCAGGATATCACGGTTGTTTGTCCATCAAGTTCAGTTAGAAACCCATGATTTCCAAATCGATATTATTTTTAAATAGCTATTTGCCATTTCTTGGCTGACAATCACCCACCTTCCACTATTGTTGTAGTCAGGGGTTACAGGGAGGACAACCGCCTACAGGACACAGAACTTATAACACTGTTTAATGATGGTCACCCAGAGTTAAACACAAGAAAGTGCAGCAAAATCTGTTCACAACACTAAAGACACAGAATATCCAGCCAAGGGCCTGGATCCCTCAGCAATGTCCTGCATGAGTCCAGCTAGAGACCCAGAGCCCATGACAATGCCTCCCACGAGTCTAACTGGAAATCTAAGAGACCACGATAAAGACTCATGTCAGTCTGTTTTACAGATCTGCGCTGGGACGGCCAAAGGTCAGCAGTGGAAGCTAGAAAGTCTATGCCAGTGTGGTGAAGGAGCTGTGCCAGTAGGTTGTGGGTTCTGCAGTGGCACTGAGGTCCCGAGCTGTGGTACTTTTTGGGGCAGCCTGGGTCCTTATTTTGAGTGTGACTTCTTGGCCTCACTGCAGAACCCACAGCCTACTGGCCCAGCTCTTTCTCCTCGCTGGCATAGACTTTCTACACTCAGCACCATGCCAATTTAATTGAGCTGGTGTTAAGCTGACCTCCAGTTTTTAATCCATAACAACTATATACATATATATATATATATATATATATATATATATATATATATATATTCTTTTTTTAAGTTTCTTGCTGTGTGGCAATGTGGTAGCAAGATAATTGCCAATGCTAGTTTCACATTGTTGCTCCTATCTCAAACTACAGAGGCTGAGACTTTCCCAGCTGTACCTTAGAAAAGGTCAACAAACTAAGTTGTCCTACCAAGGTATTTGTTCTGGAACTCTGGGTCTGGAATAGGTCACGTGGAGAATGAGGAACTGGGATCAGGGGTTGGATGGATGTTCCCAAACATAGCCAGTGCTCACAGACAAGATAGTTGCTGCAGTTTGAATTTGACTGTATTTCCTGCCACCTGGCCTGCACTTCTCCATTTCTTAAGTCTTAGGCTGCCAGCCAGATGTCAAATCGAGGCAATTCTGACATTTTCCCATTGTATCTCCTTCGTGTGAAGGCCAGAGATGGATTCTGTTGCTTCATTCCAAAATCCCTGGCTGAGGTCTGCTTCATTCCTCAGTGATGAGCAAGTGCTACTGATGTAATGTTTTCCTTGGCCAAATCATACTTAATGCCCAGCCCACAAAAACTGGATAAAATGTGTTCTATTGAAAAGCACAGAAGCTATGATCGTTTGATGAGAACATCTACAACCGTGTCCTCTTAGGTAGCATGCCAGGACAATTTCTACATGAGATTGAATCTCCTAGAAGGGCTTCAAGTCTAATCAACAGTATCTTATTTCCTTAATGATAATTGTGAAAAGCCAAAAGTTAAATAACTAATGTCAAACAAAGACTTGACTTCACACATTTAGTAGGAATTTGTTAGGGAAATTTCCTAAAATTTCCTAAAGTTTCTTTATCTTAATTTCATCCAGAATGGATTATATCTGCTGACTGTAAATTTTCATGAACATAAATTTCTAGCATTCAGTGCAAAAAAAAAAAAGAAAGAAAGAAAGAAAGAAAGAAAGAAAAGAAAAGATTTAGTGCTGGTTTATGGAAATCATTCATCAAAAATGTAGCAAACCAGTAAAATTCTTACTCCATACAAAGTTTCTTCTGATTTATATTTCATAACCTTTCTGTTTCTAAACATCAGGCTTACTTATCGGCCACAGGAAGGGGTGGTAGGAGGACACGCTGTATCAGAGAGTGATAATGAACTTGCATCATACCAGTATTATTTTGAGCCAACCTGGGGAGTATACCAACATCACTCTTCTGAGCTATTTCCACTAAGATTCCACCTGAAGAATTTTCCTTTAGTCTTTTTGTCTGCATTAATGAAAAATGCTACATTAAGAAATATCTCCTTGCTTTTCCTTCCTGATTCACAGAGATCTACGTGTATTCTGCAAAGCAGTCTGAAAAGAATGGCATTAACAGTCAAAATATTTACATATTTCCCTGTAAAATATTTCATAGGAAGACTTAACAGGCATAAGTAAGCTATGACGAGCATGTTCACTTCTCTGAAGAAAAAGACTTTGAGCTGATTCCCAGCAAGGGGGAGAAGCTAATTCCCTTTATGGAATTCAGTGATTGAACCAGTGGCTGCATTCACCTCCTCCGGGAAGGCTGTATGACAGGGAGCTGCTCTCGGGGTGCCCCACGAGTCACACTTGAACCTGTAGACCCTCCCATGAATGTCAGCCTGTGGAGCACGGTCGAACTCCAAAACCCATTTGCTTCATAGGAAAATAGGCTTTAATTCCATAAACTATGGTGAATCGCACAGATTCTGTTGTGCTGCAGTCATGAGCATTTCACACCAGAGTGTGGTAGACTAACAGGGATAAACAGATGCATACTGGGCAACCAGAAGACCACATTCCAGCTAGATTCCTGACCCATCATGATGACCAGAGCTTGACCTCAAGTTCCCATTCTTTCTTACCTGGAAATCGAAAAAAAATCTTTTCCCTCAACATCATTACAGAAATGGAGTGAGGAAAAAGTTGACAGCTTATGTAAAATATCCTACTTTGGATAAGAACAATAATTTAAAATGATAAGGCTGAGTCCATTTCCTATTACACAGTGTAACCCTGGCTACCACACACTCCCCACTCAGACTGCCATGATACACTGCTTCTCGGTGAGAGGCTTTCTTCTTAGCAACGTTGATCATAGCATTTGCACTAATCTATCTTAAATTATCCACCTTAGAAATGCACAGGTAATAATTCTTGTCTCACAAATTGCATGTTTGGAAAATTTTCAAAGGAGAGTTCCTGTTCATCTTCTCTGCCACCTTCCTGTTTGCACAGAGCGACAAGTCAAGCTGAGTTTCTTTGAGGACACAGTTCTGGCTCCTCAGAACCTATGGTCTGATTCCCCCTCCCTGAAAAGCAAGTGGCAAATCAAGGCAATAAAATGGGACCAGTAATAATATATATTGCAAGAGTGTTTTTTTGTAAATATTAAATAAGATGCCAAATGCAAAGGGCCAGCCTATTATTCTTGGTAAGGTACATAAAGCATGAGTTTTATTATACAGCTAGAAAACAAACTATCAAAAAGCAAACAAAAAAATGTTCATGAGCCTTAGCCAAAGTTGCTCACCTACCTCCCAATCTCTGGGTCCCTAGGTCTTTTTATCAGGCTGGCTCCCTAAGTCTACTGTTCTCCCAGCAGCAGGTTGATTTATCCTTTTGATATTTATTGATGGCTCTCTGTCTACCAGGTAGTGCAATATGTACTCAGAAGTAAAGAAAGAAAGAGGAAAGGAAGAGGAAAGAGAAAGAAAGAAGAAAGAAAAAAGAAAGAAAGAAAAAGAAGGAAAGAAAAAAGGAAGGAAGGAAGGAAGGAAGGAAAGAAAGAAAGAAAGAAAGAAGAAAGGAAAGAAGCAAGAAAGACAAAGAAAGAAAAAATAAAGAAAAAGGAAGGAAGGAAGGAAAGAAAGAAAAGAAAAGAAAAGAAAGAAAGAAAGAAAAAAGAAAGAAAGAAAGAAAGAAAGAAAGAAAGAAAGAAAGAAAGAAAGAAAGAAAGAAAGAAAGAAAAAGAAAAAAGCAAGAAATTTCTACCCTGTTGGGGTGGGGACTCACAGTACTTCAGAGTTTATACACTTGTGTGTCATGGGTAGAGATGTGTAGAAGCGGATAATCCAGCTTCCTTGGGGTAATGGCAGGAGGGAGATGAGTGAATAACTTCATGACAAAAAATGTGGCTGAAAGTGTTTCAGAATTAATTCTCAGCATAAAAAGTAGCAACAGGCAATGACAGTAATTCCCACAAAAACCGAGGGTTCGAGGTAGTCGCAATCCAGAGAAGGTTCAGGAGAGTAAGGGTGTGCGGGGGAGGGGTCATCTGGAGGAAGCTGACAGTGATAGAAGTTACAGTAGCAGTCGTCAATGCGTTTGTCACGGGCAAGGACACTTTGCCTACTGACTCAGTGCTAACACACCCTCTAACCGTTCTCAACTCATACAGGACAAAGCCGATGTAGAAAGATGTTCAGCAATCGTCCCACAAATATCCCATTCACAGGAAGTGGAACTGAGACTGAAACCCAGGTGAAGGGCCAGGAGTTTGGCTCAGTGACTTAAGCGCCTGTCTGGCAGGTGCGAGGTTGTGAGTTCAATTCCCGGTGCCGCAAAAAAAAAAAAAAAAAAAGAAACCCAGGTGATCTGGGTTCCTGGGCCAGGGTCCCATGTACAACTCTGCCTGTTTTCTTTTTATGTTTTCAGTTAAGGAAACTTGTGCCTGAGAAGATAAATGATTGGAGCCTTTGGTATGTAAGAGCCCTCCCATCCTGAGACTCTGTCAGCGGGACCCTGAAAAGCTGCCACTAGAGATAGAAAATTACCTCCTTGCTGAGCCATCTGTGCGAAAAATGCTCTCAAATCCTGGGCACTAAAATTAGCACGCAAGCCTGCTTGTGATGGCCATGAAGCAGAGACAGAAAGCACAGTCCCAGTACAAAGCAATGGAGAAACCAGGTCTGGAGGCTTCGGGGTAACTTCCTACTTGGCGCATCCATGCCCCGTTAGAATCCAGTATTCTCCTGGGGCATAGACAGACAGGCATCTATACAGAGGGGAAGCTCCATTTCAGAAAGCCTGAGGCTCCAGTGTCATGGGTAAGTGCCTTCTCAGCTGGGGACATAATGAGTAATCATTGGTAGTTTCTTTCCTTTCTTCTTGTTTTCTTGATTTGATTTGAATTTCTTCTCTCTCTCTCTCTCTCTTTTTCTCTCTCTTTCTCTCCCTCTCTCATACATTCTTCTTTCCTTCTTTTGTTTTAAGCACATACTACTTCTTACTCTTTCCTGAATAATCATTTGTCATTGCATCTAATATTAAACTTTCATAACAAAAGATGAGAAATCCACCAATGTTGAGAACTGGAGGTGATTGTCCATGGGAGAACTAGACTTAGGAACATGGCTGATGGTTCAGTTTCTCTTGGAATTAAGATAAGCATTGAAATGTGTTTACTCATAGTCTCCATTCTAAAGCATCTCAAGGTCTCAAGATATCAGTCTCTTGCAGTATTAGATCTCTACCACCACTCAAGGAACTGTTTTGTTGGTTAACATAAGCATTGTTTTTAATTTTTATGAGTCCATGTTTGTACATAATACTATCAGATTCCTTGTGAGAAGTTGGTGCGTGTCTGAAACAGCTCAATTATTTTTTATTCCCTTGCTCTCTCATCCTTCCCTCCTCCCTCCATCTCTGGGTCCCTTTCCCTTCTGCAAAAGATCTGTCTCCAGCTTCTTATTACCTATCTTTTATTTTGTTCTTTCATTTATTTATACTTTGGGTATCTCATATAAGATAGACCATATGGTAATTTAATCTTTCATGCCTGATTTATTTCACTTAACATTATGGTCTCAAAGTCATCCATTTTCCTACAGATAACTCGAGATTATAATTCTTTATGGTAGGATAGTATTCTGTTACATATAAATACCACCTTTTTATTTTTTTATTTTTTTAGAATTATCTGACAAGAATTTATTTTTTTTAAGAGAAAAAAAAGCATAGAAAAGAAAGACAAAAAGCAAAAGGGACAAATAAACCACAGCAGCAAATCCAAAACAGTGACATTATGAGTTTACAAAACAAGATGATAAGAACTTGACAGTGGTTGCAACATTGCATATCATTACCTTCAAAATGGTTCTTTAAATTAACAGATATAGACCTGCAAAATTGATCTAATCGTATGAGTACTAACCATTCTTTCTCAATAACTAATACATTCAGCAGTATAGTCATTTTAGCTATCTTACATATACATATATACAGATTTATGTCTTTTTCATTTTCCCTTCCTTCTTTCCTCCTTTCCCCTTTCCCAATTACTTTTGCTCTTTGAGCAGTTTCTTACCCTTACACAGTATTTGCTGTAGATTTTGGATCATATATACCATTTTATTTTTATACAGTGGAGTACTACTCAGCTATCAAGAAACATTGCATCGATACTTTTATAAGTAAATGGACACAACTTGAGACCATACTCATAAGTGAGTTAAATCAAACTCACATGAGTAAATACAGTATTGTCTCCCTAGTGTAAGAAAATGCCACTTTTTAAAATCCATTCATCTAGCCGGGCGCGGTGGTGCACGCCTTTAATCCCAGCACTCGGGAGGCTGAGGTAGGAGGAGCGTTGTGAGTTCGAGGCCAGCTTGGGCTACAACGCGAGCACAAGGCCGACCTGAGCTACATAGTGCGACCCTGCCTCAAAAAATCAGGGCCAGGAGTTTGGCTCAGTGGTTTAAGTGCCTGCCCTGGCAGGTGCGAGGTTGTGAGTTCAATCCCTGGTGCCGCAAAAAAAAAAAAAAAAAAAAAAAATCCATTCATCTGTTGGTGGACACATTGGTTGCTTCCAAGAATTAGCTGTTTCGAATTGTGCTGTATAAACACGAGAATGCATGTTTCACTGTAATATGATAACTAACTCTTATGAGAAAATATCTAGAAAGGGAATATCTGAGTCAAATGGAATCTTTAGTCTTAGTTTTTTGAGGAAGCTATATTGATTTCCATAGTGGTTGCACTAGTATACATTCCCACCAACAGTATAAAATTATTATCTAAGGGAGAATCCTGACAGTGCTAGAGCTATAAAATGTCGAGATTTAAAGGCACCCTAAAAGAAATACATTCTTAAAGCACAGCTTGAATTCTCTCTCAAGTAGACTGACTTAGTAGCTCGAAGCCAGAGAAAGAATACATTCTACCCGAGACACCCTTTTGATACCTTCAATTCATATGTACACTTGAGGCAAGAGGAAAAATACTTTATATGACATAGCATCCTCCTACTTTTATATATACTTAACTAACGATTCATGAATATGTATCATATTTTTATTTATATTCACATGCACACACTAGCAATAATTTTTAAGCGATTCTTACAAATTTGAAAGCATCTTACTTCTAACCGCCATACTAAGTTAGCTATTTTTTATCATTTACCCATTAGCTGTTTGCTTTACGGATCAAAGTATGAAGCAAATGAGTAATGTATTCATGCACTATCTCCTTGGGTGTATAAAGGTTAAGGAAAATTGATTACAAATAAATTAGATCTATGACAAAGGCGTAGGACTAAGGTGACCAGCCCCCCAAATTAATCAGCATATAAATTAATCTTGCTTCCAAACAAAAAGTAGGACAGGAAGCGTTGTCATCAATAATGCACTATGCCAAGGTGTTCTCCAGGATGAATACTAATGAACGTCAGCAAATAGTAACTGGAAGAAAGGTATAAATTTATAAAAAGTCAAAAGAAATGTCTAAACATTTTAAACATGTGACCATACAGATGCTAAATACCCCATTATCAACAGCAGTGCTGTCTTAGAATTTAACTACGCTGTAGTGAATGCCTACTGACTGCGGCCACCATCCAAAGAAATTTCCACATGTTATCTCTTGTTTTCCCATTCTTCTCTTGAGCTATTATCTCTATTTTTTAATTCCAGGAGCTGAACCAGAGACATTGAATGATTTACCTGGCAAGCTGTGACAATGTCCCTAAGTCTCTGTTTTCAAAAGCTAAACCCTTTCCATAATCTAGAGCAAGATCGAAAATACTTTTTCAAAACCATACAATTTTAACAATACGGTCTCTGTTTCTCTAACCCTGGTACTCATCAACTAATTGTTATGTTCAGTTTGTTTTGGAACATAGTTTTTACAGAAAATTCCACTTTGTCTATGACCACCAAACTTTTGAGATGACCTCCACAAAAGGATCTGGATGAATAAAGGTCAGAGATGTTCTGATGCTGAGACAAAGGGAAGGATTAAGTGATGGTGACCTCATCCTATCTCACTCCACACAAATCATATTTCCCACAGTCTTTCTTGTGCCTAATTGTCTTCGGTTGCCACTCAGGTTTATTTTTCTTCAGTTAACAGCAAGAATAGACAGAAATCCTACTTTTCAAGCCCAACCAAGTTGCACGATTATGAAAATGTTCTGAAGAAAGTTAACCAGGCATGGCTAATAATTCTTAAATAGACTACAGGTGAAAAGGGCTTAACATTATTTAGCCCACAAAGAGCTCCTATAAATCTTTATTAACAAGATAAACAAGATCATTTCACCTGAAAGGAATACAAGCAAAACAGTCACATAAAAGGAAGAAAACCAGCCAAGAAACTTCAAGAAGATGCTGGAGTCAAAAAAAAACTGAGCATGCAATCCAATCAACATTGCAAACCCACTGTTCATTCTACTGAAAATTTTAAATGTTGATCACATTCTGTTCTGGAAAGGATGTAGAAAAAGCAGTAATTATATCTTGCTAGGGAGAGAAAACAAGTCTCATTTAAAGTCATGTAGCTGTAGCTAATAACCTTTAAAACACACGTACTTGGATGTAGAGTTTCTCTTCTGGAAAAACTACACTACAGATAAATACACACAATCATTATAACAATCATATTCTGTGACACATGATCATTTTACAAGATAACTTACATCTATAAATTTGTTTTTGCAATTGTTAGGTTATTTTTATCAAAACGGTAAAGTCTTTTAATGTTCATTTCACAGTAATGGCAAGTGAGCCACAGAAGGTCCTGGTGCACAGTCACAGAGCTACATCCCAGCCTTTTCCTTTTTTATTTCCTTTGGAAGCCTCTCCACTGGGCTACAGCCACAGCCCACTTTTTATTTTTTATTTTGAAACAAGGGCTCACTAAATTGTCTAGGGAGAGCTCAAACTTAGGATTCTCTTGATGCAGCCTCCTGAGTAGATGGAATAAAATTTAAATAAAGAAAAAAGACCTAAAGATCTTGCCTAGGAGGAAGGAGTTGAAGTTTAGGGCTGCTGCAGGACCTATCATTGCAAAGTACAAAAACTTCAAGAGTGTGTGTGTGTGTGTGTGTGTGTGTGTATTCCACATTCAAGTTTCCCCTTCTCAGCTTCTGACTGACCCCAAAAATGGCATATGCATGCTGTTTTCTTATGGGTTGTTTGGTATATAATACAAGAGCAACTGAGAGGCCTAAGATTGAGTCTCAGCAGCCATATGGTATCCAGGAAACAAAAGACAAAGTTCAATCCTTATCAAAATAGGCATTTGCAAGCATTATAGTACATCTCAGCTAAGACATCAGAACGGTGCTAATGTGATTGTTCCTGGCATCCTATAAAGTGAAGTCTATGCTAAGATTGTAGGATAAAGTTTAACTAAATCCTAACTAACAAAGTCTACAAACAAATCTCAATAGGATGATGGCAATCTTTCAGTCATGCCTGTATGTGATAGAAGAAACATTTCCCTAGTAAAGCAGAATGTTACCATCATGGGCCCCTACAATGTTGTATCTATCAGGAAAAAATGGCTATCAGACAACCAAAAAGAACAGACCAAAGTACTGAAAGTAAAAGTAAAAAATAGATAATAAAGATAGGTCTGTAGATGATTCTGATGTTGGGGTTATCCAATAGTGACTTTCCAATAACTATGATCAATACATTCAACAAAGCAGAAGACAAGTTAGGCAAAATACAAGAGAAGAGAAAGAGCTTCACAGATGATTAAAATTTGTAAGAAGAAACTAAAGGAACATTCTAAAACTGAAAAATTAAAAACAGGAAATTGTAGATCTTGAGCACCAAACTTCAGAATTCACTTGGCAAATGCATAAAAAAATTATCAAGCAGCAAACACCAGACCCTGTTCTAGAAGAGTGAAACAGTGAATAAAATGAAATCTTCTGCTCTTAGGAATCTTAGGATATAATGAGAGAAGCATAAAATAAAAAATCTGTAAATAAATCTTAAATATATATTTGAGTGCAATAATAGAAAGGGAAACTACAGAAGTTAATTAAGTGAAGCATTAGAATAGGACCTAAAATATGAAGAAAGCCTTCCTAGCAAAGTCTGTTACAAATATAGCAGACCCAAGAGGATGATGACTTATCTGCTACAGGAAAAATAAGGAGTTTCATAGGATTGTAATAGTAGGAGATAAGATTATTGATTACTGGGAATTCTTGGGATTTTACTCTGCAGTGATTAGAGGAGTTTTAGTGGAAGAGTAACATAACCTGATGTACACTTTAATTAGACTACAAGAACTAAGAGCAGAAGCGGATTGAATACCGGGTTCTCACAGTCATCTAAACAAGAGGTCTTAAGACTGAAGGCGAAGAAGGTGAGAAAAGCTTGTGCTCTGGTTGCATTTTGAATCAAGTGCTAACAAGGGATCTAGGAGACATACTGCACCAGTGGATAACTTCACAGCTTTTTCCTGAAGTTTGAAGTTGCCATTGTGAAAAATGAAGAGAACAGTGAGTATGGTGAGTTTAGGGGTGAAGGGAGAGTAGAAGAGTTTGGGATATATTCAAATAGGGAAAAATCACTAGGAACATTGATATTAAGAGCCAAGCAAAAGGTTGGGTACAAGAAACAGGAATTTAAGGGAAAAGTCCACTCAGGAAATCTGAATTGTGGAGTCATCAACATATAGATTACATTTAAAATAATGATGCTTAATGAGATTCTCGATGTGAAAACTATAAAAATATTATTTGCTGAGCAAAACTATAAAACAAAGAATATCTGTTTAAAGAAAGTCAAATGGCTTACTGTTAGGAGCTAAAAAATAAGAGAGAACCACTCAACATTTATATTTCTCAGGCTTCTCCCAGTCATGGGAATATAAACACAAAAAGTAATAAATATATACTAGAATACAATAATTTAAAATATAATGTGCTAAAGTATAATAATTTAAAAACAGTAAACATGTCCTGTGATAATGTATATCTTTTTAAAATATGCTTTTTTAAAATGACCATCTATAATTCATTTCATTACTAAATGATTTTTTTTGGTGACTGCTTTTCCTAAGCATGCTACTGAGCCAACTCATTACTTTATACCTAGTAAGTAAGTAGGGAAATAAATACCAGGGATCTGTCCTATCTTTCCTATCACACTGTACTGCACAGTAAACAAACTGTAAATGAAGATAAATCTTTCCTCAATAAAAGTATTCCAACTGGAAAAACAGAGAAAAAATAGATTTAGAATACCACCACCTGACACTAGATTAAGAGATTTAGGCATGTAGAATGAATGGCTGTTGAATTCACTTAATGAAAAGAAAACAAACAATATATACTTCTTATTAAGTAATTTTATCAAAAACAGTCTAACTTGAATCTAATGGAACCACAGGTCTAATCACCAATCTTGGGGGAATTCAAAAGTTGAGGAATGAGTTTCATGGACTGTCTAGAAAAGGGATTCATTTGATGTGAAGTGACATGAACAATTTTGATAAAGAAGGTAATATTTGAGTTTTACTCTGAATAATAATTATCATTTCAAAAAGAGGAAGGACTTGAAAGAGATTTTCATGTTGAGGAAGGAGGCTGAGAAACGATGGGGAGAGTCTGACTTTCTGGTGAGGTGACCAGCTGTCTAGGTGTTAGAGGAACTCACTTAGGTAAAGAGTAAAAACTGACCAGAAAGGAAGAAGGAGAGTTTATAACCTTTCTGTCCATCTCACCTATAAATAATCGAAGTGAGTTCCAAGTCAGCCACAACTGTATTTCTATAGTCACATAAAACCAAATTTCTTATGATAATTAAACAGAAGAATTTTTGTGCCAACATATGCCACATTTGGGAAACTGTGATCGTGCGGTCAAACTTCTCTCCCCTCTCTGGTTTTCTCATTTGTGCCGCTAAAGGCATCAACTCCATTCCATTACGAGTTGGCACAAACATCACAACATGAACTTGGTGCCAAGCAATTCATATCTGTTTGTATTTCTCTGTGCATGTGCTATTTCTATAGTACAGAATTCTTCACGGGGGGATATAGTGCATTCCCTGTGGTGAGAGCTGTCCATTCATTCATCTACCAAATGTCCCTTGACGCAGTGTCTGTGACCCCGATGTCATTCTGTGTTCATGTAGCACATTCTGATAGAGTAATGAGGGCGTGGAATCAACCAGAGGGTGACAGATGCTAGGCAGCATTTTGTTTTGTTTTGTTTTTCTGGTACCAGGAATCAAACTCACGACCTCGTGCTTGCCGGGCAGGCGCCTGTGCCACTGAGCTAAATCTCCAGCCCTCAGGCAGCGTTTTTAGAACAAGATGTGATTGACTGGCTGGCCATGTTAGTTTGGCCTAGTCAGAGAAGATCTGTGAAGAGATTGGCATTCAAACAGCAGCCTCAATTTTAAGAAGTAGCCAGTTGGGATGATGGGTACTGGGTATCTGTTGGAATCAGAGAACAATGAGAAAGCAAGGTCCTGTGAGCCAGTACCCAGGACAGCGCTGGGGCGATCGCAGGTGTTTAAGTGTAAGCTCATGTATACTTTGCATCTTCTTTTCAAAAGCAGCTCTAAAAGAAAAATACCCAAAGAGAGATTTTTTTTTTGAAGTTTGGAATCTTCTCTAAAAGAAAAGCATCAAGAACTACTACTGACTAGAAAGAGAAATCTAGATTTTGGTAGGGGAACAAAGAATAGAAGCCATCATGTTTTTATTGAACCAGGTGAGCTCCACAGGTAAATTTGATCCTCGCCATATGCCTGAATGAAATGAACAAGACATGCAGGAGGAGAGGGTACCAATCCAATCTCCTTTTTGCAACAAGGCAGTCAGTCAGTCTTTGCTGCTTTTTTCATTTGAAAACCCATCCACACTTTATTCTCTTTCACAAAGAATGTTTAGATAAACCCAGTGAATATCGGGGTTGAAAGGGAAAGTTAAAGATCAGGTTGTGGATACCCTGGGCTTCAGGCAAAATTGCACTCTTGCCCACCCAAGAAGCAGTCTTCTCTTCTGTCAGGTTTTGTTTGAGATGATGTTTATTTTTCCCAGGGAGGATAGGGGTAGTGGAGAGAGTAATGAAGAGCGTGTTGGCCTTAGAAGCACAAGCAGAGTTATTTTTAATGGAAGTGCCCTCCCGTCTGTAATGCTAGGCGCAGAGTATTGTCCAAACACCTTATACACTCACTTTCAGCTCTAAATGCTCTTGTGCAAATCTCATGAATCATCAAGGCTTTTGAAAATATTTATAGGGAGAGAAACTCTACCCTTTTCATTAGAGTGAGTAAAACTCACATTTGTACCCTGCTATTGTTTAAGGAGAACAATGGATGGGTGGATGAAAGAGAATGTCAGCTGGATCCACAAACAGCTGCACCCACGGAAGCCCGCTATCCCCCGCAGTGGAGTAGTATTAATTGCCGTCTGCCCACTCAGGATGTGTAACCTCCACACAGAACTCGGATCCACCACAGGCAAAAGTCAGGGCTGACTTCAGACCTTCCTTGCCATACACCTCGGACCTCCAGAGAGAAAGCCAGAGGCCTAAAAGCTTTCTCTGCACCACAAGGACGACTTCACCCCATCTCCAAAGATTGCACGGAGACTCATCTTGATCCAATGTCCCTTGTCTGGTCTTCAACAAAATCAGAGTGTCTTGTTTTGCATATAAGTATAACCTTGATCTGACTCATAGACTCTTGCAAGATTACTTTCTTTAGGCTGAAAAGTACATTTCCTACTTCTCCGTAAAAGTCACAGTAGCTACACACGGTTCTGGAGCGTCTTCACTGCCACACTCGAGCAGTTTATGTGTGAACTTGGACATTCACTTGCTCAACTGTCTCAAAGGGTTGTTTTGGTGTTCTGATGTATTTGGCTATGAAAATGATTTCTGAAAATATGCCTGATATATGTTAGAGGATAACTTCTATCACTGCCTAACTACTTTTTTTCTTGATCGTCGAATGCTTTCCATGTTTCTGTCTATTTTTTTAAGTCATGGAAGACAGATACAAATTCAGTTATCTAAGAACTCTAAATGGCCCAAGTAGTGAAAAGATAATCTCACATTGTTCTACATAAGTAGTTCATGTCTCTAAACACTCCAGTAAAAATAAAGTATAAGTATGGTGCATTCATAGTTTGCTCATGTTCCAGAATGATCCTCAACTCATTTCTATGATTTTTGAAGCCCATCCTGTCCAATATATATCCAGAGATAATTTTTCTTTTCTATACACCGCAGTTGCAAATAGTATTAAATTATATCTCCATGTTTCCCAAATTTCCAAGTCATTTTAAATATTAATCTTTTTCTCTTGGAGCCAGGTAAAATAATATTGGCTATAATAATAAAGAATGGTCACAATTCTGTCACCAAATCATGAATAAAATTAACAAATAGACCCATTGTAAATACCAATTTAGTGGGTAGACACTTAATATAGGCTGTGCTCACAATACCTTAAAAATGTGTTTTCAAATTATCTGATGAGTCATGCCACAAAATATTTTCCTTCACCTACAATGAGCCAGGAATTGAGGTAAGAAACTTACATGACATCATCTTATAAATTTCAATTTAAAGTGGGAGGAAAACATGCAAGCTTGTAAAGTACGATGTGGTTGGCAGACGCTGAAGCAGATGCATAAACTAGATGCTAAGGAACAGTGTAGGTGTGATAACCGAGGTAGGGGAGGCAAGGTGTGGCATCCTAAGTTTCTTAGCCAGAAGTCTCTAGGCTATTGTTTCACATCTGTGTATCTCCTGGACTCCTTAACTATAAAGAAGAGATTCTATAATAGGGAGGTTATAGCACTGAAGTACCCTGGTCCTTCATGGTTCCCCTTCCTTCGGAGATCCCAAATTCTTGGTAACAAAAGGAAATCCCAGACAGTCCTAATCTCAACTCAAGTAGTATGTTTGTTTGTTTGTTTGTTATGATGTGGATTAAACTGAGTTGAGCTACATCCCAACTCTTTTTTATTTTTATTTTTTAATTTTAAAACAGGGCTCACTAAGTTGCCCAGGCTGGACTTGAACTTACGATCCTCCTTCCTCATCCTCCCAGAGTACTAGGACTGTAAGCACACAGAACCATACACAGTTTTCAGGTGTTTTCATTCACGGTAATCTGTCCCTGGCTTCTGCTCTTGTCTTCCATGAGGCTGGTGGCTCTCCACCACTCCCGTGTGTCTCTCAGACTCCACATGCAATGATCTCTTCTGATCAAGGAGACAGAACCATGCTAACCAGAAAAATATACAGAAATAAAGTTTCAGAGACGCAGAAGATCCAGAAGGCTAAGGAATGTTGGGAAGAACATGGGTCCTACTGAAAGGGCAACAGAGCATATCCCAGAAAGGGAGGCTGAGGTGAGATGAACTGTGAAGATAGAGCGACAGATGTGGTTTTATTGGTAACAGAAGGCTAACAGGAGTTTGGTTTCTCAGCTTTCTGTTTTGCTTTGTTTGACACAAAAGCCAGATCTCCTTAGATTTAATTTTGGGAGATGACTGGTGATGACGAGAAACGAGGATCAGGGGTAGCGGGTGGCGTGAAGTAGGTATGACAGTAGGGACCTAAAATCTATCTTCTTGTCATGGGGTCAAATAAGGAAGTGGCTAGAAAGCCATGTGCAGCCACCAAATTACCTTCAGGTCCTTTCGGGAGAACATGTCTCGGAAACACGGTTGGGGAGGACCGAAAAAGGTTTCCTCCAATTCTCCAATCTTGCGTCTCCATCCTTCTTACTTTGGGGTTTCACATTGCAGAATCCTAATCTTGGATTACAAGCTGACCCTCTGAATTTATATCCACGTTTCCAAAGGTGATTTTTTAAAGAACCCTCTTTCCTATATTTGCTTGAACAACATTTTAGTCTGATGATGTATTTGCTACCAACTTTTGGTTGAGAAATAGCTCTTTACAGATACAGCAAAATCCAGCCATCTCTTGAGAAGAGACTGAACCCCATTACACAGTCTCCCTGGGCTCGGTGTTGAATGACCTGCGCCTCACTAGCAAGTTGGGCACTGGAGCATCGGACACCAGACCCCATATTCACCATCTGACAGGCTACCGGGGAGGCTCTGTTAGCTTCACGTGGTTTAGAGAGAGTGAGTATTATACGCCACAGCAATCCAGAACCTGGGGCTCCACTCAAAGAAATAGAACCTGAAGTCTGCCCTATTCATGGCTCTGTTAGTTGCTGATAAAGCTAAGAGGATATGGAGATCATCACCGCCATTTCAGCTCCCTGAAGTAATAGTCAAGCATTATCTAACCATGGGCTACCAGGATTAAACTGCTGGAATGGGCCATCCCCACCCCAGCCATCAGTATCTCTTTTGGCAGCTTAGTTTTGGTGTCAGAAGATTGCATGAAGTCTATTAAGATTTACCAAGATATTTACTCTTTGCTACCTATTAAAATAAGCCTTCTTTTTTAACCTTTTATTTTTCTATTTATCAGACATTCTTTCCCAATAAAGCACCTATGCATTCCGCGGGAACGTGTCAATTTAACATTTTCCACGGCTGAACTTTATGACAGCTATAGATGTCTGACAGCATGTAACTTAAACGTTTCAGCAGAGCTTAGCATATTTCCCCAAGAAGCAATTGGTAGAAGTGAAAAAGGAAACAATATACTTTTCAGTAATCAATCTGTATCTAACTGCCTGCCTCCCGCCCGCCCTCCCTCTCCTCCTCCCCCCCTGAAACGTTGCCATGGTGCCAAGTGACTGGTGTCTTGAGTGAACACTGCTGTTTACAATTTCGCATGCAGCATAAACTTATTATAGAAAATCTGGGAAGAAAATGTAGGAAAGCAGTAAGAGCAAGAGAAAAATTGATCTGCAATAACTGGATGCTCACTGATTTAAAGCAGTTTCATGGAGTTTTTCTTTGGAATAAAGTCTTCACGTTTTGCTGGAGTTGTTATTTGTTTTGTTTTAGCATGTTTACATTAGTATGAGCCACACTAACTTGTTATGTCAAGAGTAATTGGGTTGCAAGTGACAAAATCCCAAATCAAATTAGCTTCAGGAAGAGAGAAAACATAATTGTATTCACTCATATAACTTGGAAGAATGAGTAGAGCAGGTGTTTTCCTTAATTATTCCAGACAAAGACATCACCCAGTGTGCGAGGAAGGGGAGAGAGTTCTCGTTCCTTCCCCAGCTGGGACTTCTGTGGAACAAGGGACACCGAGGCTTCCAGGGAAGGACACGAGTTGACCTTGGAACCAGTCAGAGTGCTGTTTGAGAGGACCATGACAGAACTGTAAGAAGTTAGGAGAACAATTTCCAAAAAGGGGAGATATAATTTCTAAAAGAATAGCCAGGAAAAATGTGGGATATAAAACTAAAAAGTGAGCATTGCATTACCTAATGTCATAAACCACTAACTTTTCAAGACACAGAGATATTCCTTATCTTAGGAAAGAGTAAAGGAACTTCATGAAGTACATTTTAAAGCACCCCTCTGACCTTCCTTGACCAATTTTTGTTCATCTCTTCTCGCATTTTCAGCTACGAATCTCTGCATCAGTCAGGGAATCCTACAGATAAAAATGGGGTCTGACTCCTGTGTGTTGGGTGGAAACAAAGATTAAGGATCTATTGTTTATCCACTGAAATGAATCAGAATTTGTACCCAGATGAATCTATTGCTAGCTATTTGAATTGCCGCTGTTCTTTTAACATTTTAACTAACACTATTCTGTGCATAAAGAGTTTTCAGGATTTAAAATCATTTCTGACTAATTTCCAGATGTAAAATCATTTCTGACCAATCCAGAAGCTTGATGCACATGCCCCGATATTGTGGCCCAGTGTTTTGATGGCCACAGGTTGCTGTCATTGCGCTGGCCAGTTAGTTGACTTTGGAATTGATTTCCCAGCTGCCAGCCCTGTATCAGCTCTGTCAGTTACAGATTTAGTGCTAAGTGCAGCGCCTCGCAGATGAAATGCATACAACAAGCATTTCTCCGTGAAGAATGAGGAGATGCTGGGAGTCCAGGGGATTTTCCTAATTAATCTGTATTTAGGATAAAGGAGTAAGGAGGAAATTCCTTTAATATACAAACAGGACACTGAAGACAAATTACTATGGGAGGAAAGTAACTCAACACGTTCATTAAGAGGAAAGGGTAATTGAAGTTTTCTCTGCCTGTCTGCTGTTGATGGCAGCTTAACCTAATCCATGTGTCCGGGGAGTTGAAGGAAACCAGCGCTTGTGGAAGGAGCCACCTGATGTATGTGTTAGAATGAGCTCCAGCTCCGAAGTCACAGGGCCCAAGCTGCAGAGCGGGCTCCTAACCTCTGCGCGTGCTGGCTTCCTCAGCTGGTCAGTGGGGAAGGAGCACCTGCTGCCCAGGTGTCGCCATGTGCAGAGGAAGCCTCACACAGGAGCTCGTTCTTTATAAAAAGTACAGTGCTGCACACATGGATGCCCACCGTCATTACACGTCTGAAAGCACTGGGCTTAAATTACGCAAAGTGGAGAGCGCTTTCAAAGTGTAATCCGTGTTTTGAGTTCTCTCTTCAGAAAAATGCAGCTTCTTAAAAACATTGCATCATTGCATATATATATGTAATTTCAAAGAGTTTGTGAAATTTCAGAACTAAGGCTGAAAATTCTGGGCCTAACATGTTGCAATATTTTAAAATTATAGTTTGTTCCAGGCACCATAAGTTTGTATCTCTGATTCCTGCATATCCATCACTGATATTTCAAAAATGTTACCATTGTGACATATTAATTACAGATCAGTTTTTAAAACTGTATCAGTACAGATATAGCCAAATCCAAACATGCTACTTTGTTCTAGAGTGTTCAATGCAAATAAAAACTTAAAATATTGTACCTACTCATTAGTCACTTATCAGAAGCGTGTGTGTGTGTGTGTGTGTGTGTGTGTGTGTGTGTGTGACAGAGAAAGAGAGAGAGTAGTAATTCTGAAAGATTATAAAGAAGAGATATCATTGGAAAGCTGAAGTCACTCCGGCCAATCATCTTGAAGGGGCTCCATTGCAGACAGCTTTTAACAAAAGGTGAAAGATGTATGGGTAAGAGTTATCTTGCACACAACAGAAAGTCAAACAATATATGCTAAATGAATAGTTAAATAAATGAATAAATGAATGCATTTCTTGAATTCCTACAATGTGTCATGCACTATGTTAGGTTTTTGACACATGATGTTAATAAATTAGACATGATTGCTAATTTTAGGAAGATCCTACTACAAAGAAAAGATAATTTTTTAAAAAGTAAACAAAGTGACAAGATAAAGCCTAGCAGATGTTCGAAGGAGTAGAGAAAGACTTTCCAGAGGAAGGGTTGGTGGGCACTGATTTTAAAGTGTGAGTAGAATTTGGGCAGATGTGAAAGAAGAGATCTGAATTTTGGTGTACCGCTCGTTCTGGAATATAACCAAAAGACATTGCAAATGAGGCCAGGGCCAGAGAGTGGATCTTGAGTATTTCTCTAAGGAAAATCCTGAAGATAAAGTCAGTGATAAAATGATGATAAAAACATGACTCATTAAGAGACAGATCTGCAGCTTCCCTCCCAAACCTCTCACGCAGAAGATGGACGGGACTCTCATCTCTCATGTCATGGGGAATTACGATCCTTGAGAAAGTTTGGACAATAATTCAGGGAGTCACAGACATCCAGATGGGGCTTTCAAGCTGTGCAAAGGTATACTCAGTCCTTGAATCACAATGATTCTTTCCCTAGCACTGCGGATTCAGCAGAAGAAGACTGAAGCACACAAAATGGTATGATGCTCCTTAGTAACTAGTAAGAAGCTGTCACTGCTTCCTTTGTATCTAGCTACAGCCTCTTTCATTTCTCCTGGCTTTATCCCGGTGGAGACAGTCCTTTATGAACTCAGCCTCTGTTTTCTAAAGTCGTAGTCTTAAGCGTTATTTGCTTTAGCTTATGTATTGGTCTCCTCGGGGCTTCACATTTTCCAAGCCCTGGAGCCCCAGTAGGAGATGCAAGAGCCTCTTCCCAACCCCACACCAGGCAGCTGGCTGTCTGTGTGTCTTTCAAAGGTTTCACCTCTGCTTACACTCACTTCTCATGCAACTACACCAAAATCATGACAGACAGTCACCCTATTCTGCCATTTACTCAAGCAACAAATATTAATAGTCTATAGTATATTCTAAGCACTACACTCAGTACTGGGAGCACAACAAAAAAAAATAAAAACAAAAGGGTATGGTTTCTTTTACATGAGAAACCCAAAGAATAAATAACTTACAGTGCAAAATAAAAGATGACAAGAAACAGGGAGATAGGGCTTTTGCAGATGACAAGGGAATTGAGTGATGGAGGGAAGGGAGAAGGAGGCAAGGGGAGGGGGAGAAATAAAAAACGAAGATGCGTTATGCACCTGCACCAATTCCATATGATCAATGTCACCATTGTGCACTGCAGAAGTGTATTACAAAGAAAGAGTTCAGAGGTGGAGAAGAGGCGGCAAAATCAAGAAATAAAAAAGCCAGAAAATATGCTAACTTTTAGAATAGAGAAAAGCAAAGCTTTTGGGGAATACAAAGAACAGAATCATCCAATGCTAATTAGTGTGGTCAAGAGAAAATGATCTTTGAATTGAGTCTAGATGTAATAGTAGAAAGTTTCAAAGTCTCAGTGTAGGAGAAAAAACAATACCGTACCCTTGTTCTCTAGGAAATACTTGTGTTTACCGGCTCCCTTTGCTATAATGTATCTCTGATCCCTGTTAAACTTTTGCATGGATATTTACAATCATTTATCCTGTCTGCTTCATAGTTTTACTTCACAGGTAGGTAGGATCATTAACATTCCCTGTGCTTAAACCAGGAGAATTACACAAACTCACCCAGGTTCTTCTGAACATTCTATAACTATTGTCTGAGTCTCGCTTTGGAAACCAAGCCTGAAACCAGATCATTTTCATGTAGTTTCAAGTTTCTCCCTCAACAATTCACATGATACCAGGCGCAATTCATGTATAATATGCACAGGTGTAAAATTTCAGCTACAAGTCGCCACAGGCATATGTTGGATGGGTCTTGAACTTGGCTTCACCGAAAGGATTTGAGCTTCCAAAGAGAAAACATTTCCACTTGTCATCGTTGCGAGTATCCTCGCCTCCAGCACGTACACCAAGAGCCACTGGTTCGTTGTGTGAAACCCGCTGCCTGCTTTGCAGAGCACAGACAGCAGACGTCCCGTCTCCTCACAGCCACGCTGGCGTGTGCAGGCAAAGCGACGGCTGAGCACTAAGAGCGCTCGAGGACCATGGGAGGTGATGAACTGGAAATGCAAAGAGGACTTAATATGTGATTTTAAAAACCACTAAGATATGAAGAAACTTTCCAATTTACAGCAGGATGGAAAGTAATGCAATCATATGTGTGATTAGAAAGTACTTCGGGATGTATTAATGCAAGCACTTAGCCATCCCTCGAACATACTAGCCTGCAAGGAGCATATAGATTTTCTTCAAACACATCCATTTCCACTCCGGTTGTATGCTACCTGGTAACTAAATGCAGGGGGTTCTACAAGCTCACTTACTCTGTGTATACTACATTCAAGTCTCCTCACTGCATTTTGTTTCAATTAATTTTAAATTTTTAAAAATCTGTAATATTTCATCATCTGTGTACATCAGCCTGATTTTTAAATAATCTTTCCTCTTTGACCACTCAGAAAATAATCATTTAACACTCTACCAGTCTCTCTAATTCTCTTGGGATTTTGATTGACTTGAAATTCAATAGGGCAAAATATTCAGCCACATAACAAATCAGTAGTTAACCTGAAAGGACACACATTTAACTAGTCAGAACAATGTTTCAGCTCAGCTGTTTGAAAATAGGGATCAATACTTGAAAGCCAGGTAGAGAACAAGGGGATGGAAAACCCTGCAGAGAAAAAGCAAAGGAAAGAGGCTTCTTTCCTTAAATAAAAATAGAGAAAAGTGTGGCAAGCTAAGGTGTTCCAACAAGACTGCATACCACATGCGAATTCGGGAAGTCAAGAAGGAAGGTAAACTAAAAACGATAAAAATTTGCAGCCCTACAGTTAAACATAGGTTTGCTGTTGATGAGAGGGACCTCTTAAGAAAACGAACCAGGTGCTCTTTTGTGGCTACCACTGTCTGGGGACACAGAGCAGAGAAATGTCCCAGTGAGAGGAGGCTCAGCCCACTGGAGCCAGCGGGGCAGCAAAATCACAGGGCAGCATTTCCCAGCCACCTTGTGGGGTGCAAGCCGAGGTCCCCGGGGAGGTTGCATGTAAATGTCAGGTAACAAACTTGAGAATTACGTTCTGAACTGTTCAATGCAGATCGCCCCCAACACCCAGCCACATGAATCTGTACCTTGCACTTGGCGCCCACGCTCATTTTCTCACTAGTCCTGACTGACTGTGATCAATCTTCTGCTTTGACTGCATGCACGACCTTCACCAGCAGCCACCAGAGCATTGCCACTCATTCATCCCAGCCCCTGCATATGGTGAAAATACAAATATCTTTGTCCCTGAGTGGATTAGTGTCCTGGAGATACTACAACAAAGTACCACAGATTGGAACAATGGAAACTCATTGTCTCGCGCCTCTGTAGCCGAGGAGCTCAAGCCTGAGGTGTTGGCAGGAATGGGTCTTTCTGAGGGTGTGAGGGAACTCTACTCCTTGTCTTTCTCCTACTTTCCTTTCATCGACTAGAAATATTTAGCATCCTTTTGTTTGTGGCATCATAGCTCTAGTCTTCCTACAGTGTTATTTCTACATGTCTCTTTTTCCCTGTGTGGCTCTCTCTGTGTCCAAATGTCCACTTGTTTTAGAATGCCACAGTCATATTAGATTAAGGGCTACCCTAATGAGTGCTTCTTAATAATATATTTAAAAAATCTTATTTCCAAATAAATCCACATTCACAGTTACTGGGTTAAGATTTCTATGCCTTTTAGGGGGCCTAATTCAACTCATAGCACTAGGATCGTTCACTCAGTCAAGCAGCAACTACTTATAAATCAGAGTCTGTATAAGCTAGAGAATTTCTTAGGCAATGCATGTGCCAAAATTAAAAAGGCAACTTTAAGATGAATGGCTGTTGTATAAGACATCAGTGCCAGTATATATTATAAGAGCAATGAACACACTGTACTTCCAGGAAGAAGCAGCTCATTGAGTAATTCATTCATTGACAGAGTGTGGTGTGCAAGTATTATGCTAGGAACCTTTTATGCAGTGATAAAATATAATGCCCGCCCCTAGGATATTTTTCCCTAGCAAGGGGCACACACAAAGACTTGACTATTATTATGTGACACACATTAGAATAAAAAAAAAGTGTATGTTATGTGGTCTCAGAGTAGCTACTACCTGCAGCAGGAAAGGGAAACACTACCTCCCAGAGGCAGGGGTGCAGGATGTGGGTCCTGAGAGACTCTTAGAATCTGGCTATGGGTGAGGGACTGCTGTACGGAGGTCCAGGTGTAGAAAAGGCCGCATGTAAAACCACGATGAGGAAGCGTGAGTATCTGATAATTGTGAGTGGATGCACTTGTCAAAGGAAGGATGAGTGTGGAGTGCACGTGGGCACGGCAGGCACGGGGTCCTGAGCAGTGCGTTTGTCCAGGTGTGAGCGGCACCAAGACAGAGGGGTATGCGGGGGTGCACGCGTGGCTCACTTGGAGAGCTGCAGCTAACGGGGTGGAGGAGGGCAAAGCCAGAGGTAGAGAGGCTGCACCAGTGGTGGAGAGAATGAGGCCCTGAAGGTAAGAGGGAGGCAGAGCACAGGATGTGGGGACAGGGACCCAGCTTATGTCAACCAATTAAATACTGTACACATGTGTGGAGCAACCCTAGAATATGTTGTCAATGGGGAAGTTAAATTTCATTCCCTACTTAAGAAAGCTTTGAGTACTTGTGCTTGGTCTGAAATTGTTTCCTTTTGTCAGTGAATAAAGAGCTCATCCTTCAAAATTCAGTCCAACATCATGTCTGGAAAACTTCTCAGGTCATCTCTTCCCACACGATTCCCATCCTACCTCATGAACTTTGTGTGGACCTTGATTCAAAAAGCATTTCTTTATCTCTAACACAGTGAATGAATCATGGAGTCCTTAACAATTATGATTGTATGAATTAATGTGCTTTCCACACTTATCACCTACGTCATCTAAGTTTAGCAATGTAGACAGCTTTCAGTTGCAAAAAACAAACAACTAACTAAATAAACAAGTAGTAAGTCTGTCCTGCTGGAAGAGTTGAGGGACACCTACCTAGCTCGAAATTTTGATAATTCTAGCTAAATGTAGGATCATTCTCTCCTGTGTTTAATAAACATTAAATTGTGCTACTCACATCAAGACTCCTGGTTCATACTTTTTAGGTCTTTACACATCATGCTGGAATGCAAGAGTAGCACTTTGGTTTACTGCAAATGGAATTGGGTTGAACACACTCATTTTAAAATAGAGCAGGAGCATACATGAGCATTCTCCTTTTTATTGTGCTTTTTTGTTCCTAGCACACCAACCACAGGGATGTGACCTCATCTATCTACCCACCTTTCCACTTGGACTGGGCTTTTAATGTGTTAAGGAAGTTAGTTGTTGAAGAAACATCCTCCCCATGGTTAATGCTGGAAGCATATCCAGCTTCTTTAAACTTTGGTTTCAAAGCATTACAGGAACCTATGAATGAAATGAAAATATTTTGAAACCCAAGTCTCTTTAATCGTCCAAGCAATCATCAGTAAATTGCAGATGTTACAGGTATCATTTTCAGTAAGGGTCAGGAAAATTCATTCATTAGAATTACGGGAGATAAAAATTTAAACGTCTCTGTAATATTTATAGGAAAAGTGTCATCAGTCTAAAGCGGCCTTAAATCACATTCATTCATTATTAAGCGCTCTTCTACATTTCTGAGTGAAGTTTCTAATGGGATGAAATCTCCTCAGCTCCAAGAACATCATGACTCTATTTATAACCAGGTCATCTTTGGTGATGGGAGTGCCTTTCTGGGTTGGGTATGAAGACAGGTTTTCCCTGTTAAAAGAGACATCTAACTTTAAATGAATACAACCCATTACTTAGTAAACAAGAGTGTTCACTCAACTTGGAAAACACCTAGTAATAATAATTGCACAATACATCAGTCAAAAGCCCAGTATTTTTTTTTTGAAGTCATGCTTGAATTGAGTTTTCTTTCAGTTTGTTTTTAAGGTGTAGGGTTCCATTTTCCGTTTAAAATGGAGTAGAAAAATAGAGCAGAAGAGGACTCAGGCTTGTGTAGGAAAATCAGGGTGAATATGTTTCCCCTTTCCATTAAGCTCTTCTCTGTAGGTCAAGTGGACCATTCCCTCCTTTTACCCGTAAAGATCAATTACCATCCTATTAACACTCATTTCCTTCCTACACAGATCTGCGATGATTCGACAGTAATGGTTCCCTTACAGCTATCACTCATAACTTGAGAACATGCTGTTTAAATACACAGAACTGAAGATACACCAATGCATCTCTACCCTTCCAGTTCATAAATGAGATCACCTATGCAGTTATTTGCTATTCAATTTGCAAGGTTGCCCCTTTTGCTCAGAAAGCCTCGGGGTGCAACCAAGGCACTAATCCTGATACATAAAATGTATAAACCCAACGACAGCATTTGTGAAACGTAAGAACAACACAGCATGGCAGAGTTTAAAATAGAAATAGGCAGCATCCTTTTTCTGCTTTTCACCATGCCGATTACACAGATCATTCAGGCAGGAGCAGAGGTAATTAAGTCACTCCTTCACTTTACACTAAAGTTGTAGATCTGGCCAAACACTGGCATCAAGGAGTAATGATAAGAATCTCATTTTAAATATGCCTAGAGTATAACAAATGATATGTGAGAAGAGTAATGAAATATACCCTTGTCAGTGGGCAGGAATCAATCAGTTTCATACTACACGTATTTGTCAAAGGTATAACTTCCTTCCTAGACCAATTTAGCTTATCTGCTAAATGTTTATCTCATAGAAGAGTTGAAGAGTCAGCATCCCAATCAAAGTACTTCTAAGAGGCATAACTATGCAGAGGGGTGAAGACTGGACAAGTTAAACTCCAATTTAAAAAGTGGGAATCAAGATCCTAAATTTGGAGAAACAGCACCAACCGAGCTAGACAGGACCCTACTCAAGCTTTTGGATATTGCTGTATCCACAGATTCAACTTCTTTTACGCCAAGTGATCCGGTGACTGAATCGAACTCTGAAGCAAAGCAGGCCCCTAGCGAACAGGTGGGTCAAATTATGAAGGAATAAGTCCGACCATGAGGGATGACCTACAAAGCAAAGACTGAAGTAAGGACATACCTGTATTTGCTTCTTAGGACTGTAATACATGGATACTGTGACCACTCAGATTAGTCAGCCTTCCTGCTGCCATGACAAGATACTCGATGGCTGTAATTTAAGGGTGAGGCTTCCTGTGGTTGGTATTTTCCAAGGGTTCTGTCTATGGCTGGCTGACAGGAAGGCAGAAACAGGCTGGGGGAAGGGTGTGAGGGACCGGAGCGTCTCATTTCCCGGCCTTTGAGAACAAGAATTTAGAACAAGAGCATCATCAAGAGACAGACCTTTGAAAGGCAAGTCCCCCAGGACTCACCCCGTCCACCTGGGCCCACCTCCTAACAGGACATTTGACTGTGTAACGCGGCCCTTCCATGAGCTGACCATCTGTCTGTCTGAGGTTCTCCCAATGCAACCCACTTGATGACTGAGATGAACTGGTATCACTCCCCTATAGTAATTTTTCACCCTTTGCCCTGGACATGGGCGAATTAATCTTCACAGAGTCGCTAAAACAAAGCCAACAATATTGTTTAAAAATGAAGATGATAAAAAAGAGAAAACCAGTTAGTGTTAGTGGTCCTAAACATCAGTATCTTATATCACTCAAACCCTATGAGGGGAGTTTCAAAGGAGTGAGTCTCATCGTAGTGAAAATTTGAATCAAAATCTGATTCCAGAGCCCCAAATGTTTAAAGAGCTGTTTTATATAAAAATGCAATCTCCTTTTGCTATCTGATATCTGACACCAGATTTTCACTGGCAGTTATTCCCCTGGCAAGGAATTATGTGAACATACTAAATTGGTAATTAAGACTCAGAGCTCAGTGTGTTAGCATTCACTGCTGCTAACACGGTTTCCCACTGCAGCGTGCCATCTCCCGGGCAGCACAGCCAGGCGCACAGACCGTCAGCCTCCGGGCCCCTCTCACCGACCCCTTCTGTGCACGCAGCTGTCGGCATCCCGTGCTCACCCCGATCTCCCAGCACTGCACCCTCCCATCACCGGTTGCTTCTGTTGCTTTATTTCAGGTCTACACTGGTGTGATCCCTTCTCTACGGTGAGCTTTTCCTTAATTACACAGGTTTCCCACTCAGCCATGAAGTCTTCCCTCATGAAATCCTTTTCACTCACTGTTCAAGACTCAGTATCAGGTTAGCATGGGAGTCAGTTCCGCAGCTGCTCTTCTCGTTGGAGGGAACATGGGAGTCCTGAGCTTGGATCCTTTGAACCAAGGAGAGGACTGAGACTCTGTGAAGATGGGGGACTCTATGATAATTCATCACCCTTTGCTCAAAGTTTGCTAAACCTCAGGGAAACACAGGGTTTTGAAATTATATATCTATATCAGCATGAAACCACAGACTACTTAATATATCAAGTTTGTCTCTATATCTCAGTTTCCACTAGGAATTATTGCTTCATCTGGATATTTCTCTAAATAACTGTTACTAAATTTGTATGTTCTGCAGCTTTTTTAAAAAACTGGCATTTAAAAATCAAATCATAGTACACAGTAAGTCCAGGAACCATGTGCTTTAGAGAACATTTCTGATTTTCAGAACACCAAGTCATAGTTACAGCTGATGCAGCGTGCACACCAGACGAAGCCCCTTCTCGTTCACAGTACCGTGTATGAACAAGTGCCAAACATACTTGGATCCAAGGTTTAGATGAAAACCAAACATTCACTAGCAACATCTCCATACTCTGGCCAACTTTGTCTTTTCTAGTGTTGGTGCTGTCGGTCAAACTGATTCCCAGTTGGATATTTCTCAGCTCTTACATTAGCACTTAAAATTGTTCATTCTCAGGACACAGAACGTGGTTCTACTGCTGGCAACAAAAGTCGCACTGCAGAAGATGGCGCTTATCCTTCTTCCCCTTTTCAGAGGTTCCGAGTTTCCCTCAGGGCTGAAGATTCTTAGCCAAGGGAAGGCATACCTCGCTGGGGCCCCAGACCTGTGTCTGATGGCTGTGAGTGAGGACCTGTCAGTTGCATAGGGTGGGTAGCAGCATGTGACTGGTCCATGCTGGCTTCCATGATAGACGTGCAGCCAGAGAACGGAATGAGATAGGAATGCCCAGTATGAAGTAGAAAAGGAGTTCAGCGGCAGCCGGAGCCAACCACATGAAACACAGACCCAAAAGAGAACCGCACCTGGCGCTCAAGGAAGAATACGGATGGCTTGAGCAGTCTGGGGAAGGTGGGAGAGGCTGGTGGTGGGCTTTACAGTGACCAGAAGAGGAGGCAGGTGCTCTGGGGAGGAAGAGCAGCAGAAAACCAACAGGGCAGTGCTCACAGAGAAGCGTTTGAAAAAGACCTCTGTTTGGAAATATTGCTTGGAGACCGTTCGAGAAAATGCCTTAAAAGTTGGCACTGGCTGAAAACTTTTCAGAGAGTTCTGCCAGTCTGGCCAAAATCAATTAGAATTAATTTCTCTCAAGGCAAAACTAATTTGATAAGGGAAATACAGAAAACCTGAGTAGAAAAAAGAATTAATATGCTAAATTCCTTCTCTGCACATACATAAGCAGACATACACACTTTACAACACTTAAAACCTAGAAATCTAATTGATGTTTACATGTTTTATGAGATTGTAGGCAAAAAAAATCTGTCTTCTGATTCAGCACTTACATTTTCTGGAAACCATCTTCAGTTTCTATCCAACGATATCACTATTTTTGCTACTCCTTTAAAAGAGGCCTTTAACAATTCTTTTGGTGACAATTTTAATTCTTCTACTCATTCTATTTGTCTTTACCAAAATAAATTATTATAAGGTCTACTATAGACGATACCCCCCCCAAATGCTTGTGTTTTCAAGTTTTTATTTGCAAATTCATATCTCTAACTGCAACAGCAGGATATTCAATTTCTTCTTAACTCTCACTTCATGTTTACTAAAAGAGCAAAATATTTTAAGCAAAAGTCGTCAGCCACAACTTCAACTGGACAGAAAAGACATGCTGACGCTTGATTTTCTTCTAGCCTGTTCTTTTCCAATGTGTTCAAGGACCTTCCTCAACTAAACTTTTGACCCAGGTATCACAAAGAAACCTCTGCTTCCACCAACTTTCATCACCCATTCTTTCACACCCAATGAGGCAATTTCAGTTTTCTGATACTGAAATTTTACTTTACATGTATTGTATGATTTCATCAGTTTTCCATTTCCTACCTTGGAAAAATAAAGAAATATAATGAAATCTGATAAAAAGTAATGAATAATAAGTGTGGAGATACCTATCCTCAGAGTAGTGAAGATTGAACAGGATAACCGTGAAAACAACTTCCAATACGAATCTGAGAATATTGGAGGAAGTTAGTAATTCCTCTCCCTGTTAGTTGCTATCTATAACATTTTCTTATGTATATTACTGAGGCAGCATAAATAAGAATATTTACTTTGGAATAAGAAATTTGGATTTAAAACCAGACTTGGTGGTGCATGCCTGTAGTCCCAGCACTCGGGAAGCTGAGGCAGGAGGATTGTGATGAGTTTGAGGCCAGCCTGAGCTACATATTGAGTTCAGGGGCGGCCTGAACTATACAGCAAGACCCTGTCTCAAAAAAAAAATCTGGATTCCAACCTTGATTCTACTAAATGACTTTAGGAAAGCTTTTTATCTGTTTATGGTTAGGCTTTATTTTTTCATCTATGAAATGGGAATTGTAATTCCCAGAGTTGTAGTGATTGTTGAATACCATTACACATTTAAAGTCCCTAACCAGGCACTGGTCTGGGATGGGAACTCAGTAAGTTCTAGCGATTACGTTTATTTTTTGTTTAATATTCGTGTGGTTCATTGTCTGTACTTTACGCAGGGGAAAACAAAGGGTCAGGAAGTTAAGGGGGCCCCGGTTGCTACAGAGTGGGTGAAGAAGATGTGACAAGCATCTCTGGACCCCTGACTAAGCCACTTCTTTCTCAGTGCAGTGATGTAGTCCTGATGATCAGATGCATAGAAGAAACCCTCTGGGACACAATCTTCACTGGAGACAGGACCAGTCAACTCCAACACAGTAAATAAAGGGGCTGAAGGACATTTGCCACATTTAGACATTCAATTCAATCAGTAATAAGCCTACAACTCATTTCATTCATGCATTTAAGCAAGCTATATGTTGGAGGGAGGCAATTCTCTAAAATTTTTAGTCTTCTGTGAGAACAGAGACATTAAGAAGAACAATGTGGATGCTTTCAGACAAAGTTCACAGTCACCGGTAGGATTTTCTCAGAAATATCACTGTTGTTTGAGGTTATACTGCTGGCTATTTTAATTTTTGTCATAATTTCTTGTGGGGCATTTTTTTCAGATTTTCTCTTTAGCTTAATTTCCCATAAATTAATATGGATACTAGAATCTGTATCTGAGTTATTTTCAACATAATCTAAAACAGGTTACACAAATACCATTATTTAGGCACCTACTATGAGCTGGTCCCACTGGCTAGAAAATAGTCTCATTAAATCTAATGAAGCAGCACAAGAAAGACAATGATTTTCCCACCATTTTAAATCTAGCATTAGCTATGAGCTTACTGATTAGACTGATTGTAAATTTCTTCAATAAAGATGTCAAATAACATCAGTTATAATGGCAAAATCTGAGTATCTACTATTGATTCAATAAAACTGCCCTACTACATCCATACATCTTTCTGTGACAAAGCCTTACCACTTTGATAACCAGCTCATAAACTACCCTAACATGAGGTATGATCAAATAAATCTTTATTTTTCATCACTTTAAAAAATATCAAATGTGTAGACTGAAGCTAAAAATGTATATTTCCATCCCTACTAAATTATAGTGAAAGCATCTAAACTCCAGCTGCAGACCTAATCAAGTATACTTGACAAGATTTTAAAGCTAGATCAATAATCATTCTAACTCTGTTCATTTCAAGAAACTACTGATTCTTTCTCTTCTGTATCTGTCAAGTGAACACACAGGACCAGCTCTGCTGCGCCTTGTCTGAGTGACTTTGGGAAAGGCCTGTCATCCCTCTGTCCTTGGTTTTGTCATCTCTACAATGCAGTCATTGAAAAGGACCTTTAAAGATATTTTCCAGCTCTACCGCTCTTAGATTTTGTCTTTATTGAGGAGGTCACACACATAATGCGGCAATTTCTGGCCTCCTGTGTTTGATAAGGACTTAGTATTCCATTCCTCTAAGATTTCAAAGACACATTTCATAGGTTTATTGAATCAAATAACTTCTCTCATGTAACACATTACATAGAACATACAAGCAAGACAATGCTTTCAGTAGCATTGATAAAGATGGGCTTTAGGTCCAAATAGTCCTAGACAACAACTAAGTCTTTGTCATTCAGTTGGTATATGATCTTACATGGGTCATGTAATCTCTCAGAACATCAGTTTTCTCATGCATGGAGCTAACACTATCTCCCTTGTGTTTATTAATTAAATGTGAAATTGGTGCCTGAAACAAGGTTAAAATTAGAAATAATTTTTTATTATAATGGATTTTTTTGTTCCTAGTGTTTTCAACTCAAACTAATTCATTGGACAATGCCACACTTTACCCAGGTAGGTATTCTGGGTTTGGTTTGCTTTGGTTTTTGTTTTTTGGCGTTACGCTGGGACATGGAACCTTATGAGATATGAATTTTGGGAGAAAGAATCACCTCCATAAATCCTCCTGAAAGTAGCAGATAATGGACACATATCACCTTGAATTTAAGCTAGGAAAATATATGATTTGGGGTTAAGATGCCTTGGAAGACCTTCCTTCCTTTTACTAAGGCTGGTGCTCAATGTGTAAGTATGGCATGAGCTGTTTCTCTGTCCCGGTCACCCCATCCCTGCCCACCTGGAGCGTCTTGAGTAAATCCAGAGGGTGTTGATGTTGTGTGGGGTAAGGTCACTGTAAAAGACAAGCACATGGGCCGAGAGCTGCCCCAGCTCTGGGGAAAAGTTCCTTTGGTACCTAAGGAATCCCTGTGAGGCTCCAAGAAAGTAGAGAAGACATGTTCCTGGAAAGACAGTGAATGGATCTCCCTTTTTTACTGCCCAAGACACCCCTTTCTATGAGAGTTAAACTTTAAAACATTTTTCATTCCTTTATTTAGTCAAGTAACTTCCTATTCATTCATTTCCTATTTTCAAATAAGTTCTATATTCCAGGATCTATAGTTAGAAAAAAACAGTAATAAATAAAGTAGACAAGTATCCTATCCTCCACGAGCCTGAATTTCTAAAGTAGGAGACAAGCAATGATGCACCTAAACAGACATGTGACATCATGTTAGCAATCAGAAAGTTTTATATAGGGAAATACTATTAGGGAAGACATAGGAGAGTTTAAAATACTGTAGTGAGAAAGACCTTGGAGAAGAAGCAGTTGAGATTTGTGAAAAATGTGTCAATCTTACAGACATCTACGGGAAGAGTGTTTCAAGCTAAGAGAATCAGGCGCAAAGGCCCTGAGGCAGAAATGTGCTTGAGTTCAGGGAAAAGGTCATTCAGCTGGGGACACATTCTGGTTGCCAATCACTGTGCAGGGTGATGAGTGATCAGAGTCAAGGGTAAAGGTGCAGCGCTCACAGGGACTAGAGACCGGGCTAGAGAGTCCAGCAGACACAGGCATTAATGTGAAGGAAAGGCTGCGGGAGTGACGGGTGCCTAGGACAGTGAGTGCCCACAGTAGGTGGAGACGAGGAAGTCTGAGCAGTCACGGCAAATCCTTCTGAGGAAGGTGAAAAGGACCTTAGTGTTTCCACTGAATTTTGAGGTCACAGTGGCACAGAGTATACATACCAGATTTGCATCAAATGGCTTTTTCTTTTTTTTTAACTAGTCCATGTTCACAGCGCGTGTTAATGCCATCTACCACGGACAGTTGGTGCACATACATCACACATCTTAATCCCTCTTGCTTTCCATTCCCATCCTCTACCTCCCTGTTTTAACTCTTTGTCTCTTTCCCTTTTACAAAAGATCTATCTCCCTGTTTCCTATTGTCTGTCTTTTATTTTGCTCCTATTTATTTATACTTTGGATTTTTCATGTAAGAGAAATCATGTGATATTTGAACTTGTGTGTCTTTATTTATTTTGCTTTACATGACAATTTCAAGGGACACCTATTTTCCTACTACTGGCTCAAGCTGATCTTTCATTACAGCAGAGTAGTACTCCACTGTGCATAAATATTACTGAGGTTCCTTCTCACCCCAGAAAGAATGGTCATCATCAATAAGCCAAATAATAATAAATGTTGAGAAGGATACGGGGGAAAAGAAAACTTTCTACAATGTTGGCAGGAAAGTAAACTGGTACAACCACTATGGAAATCTGAATGGAGATTCCTGAAAAAACTAAAAATAGAAATTGGATTTCACCCAGCCATTCCCCTTCTATAGGTATCTTCCTGAAAGAGTTGTTTCTTTCACTATGCATTTGTGTGCCAGGGACTAAAATGTGCTCCTTCCAAGTCATATTTTGAAATCCTAAATTCACAAGATGACTATATTTGAGGATGGTCTTCAGGAAGGAAATTAAGGTTAAGTGAGGTCAGCGGGTGAGACTTTAATCTGATGAAATTGATGTTCTTGCAAGAAGAGTTAGAGACACCAGACCTCTCCCTTTACCACCTGGGGGACCAGGAGAGAAGCCAGCATGAGAGGCCACACCAAAATCGACCCTGTCAGCACCTTGACTTTGAACGTCACCTCCAGAAGGGTAAGATCACTGATGTGGAGTAAACCACCCAGTCTGTGGACTCTGCTATGGCAGCCGGGACAGGCCAACAGATCTCCATATTTCTGAAAACTACAGTCCCTTCCCAGCCTGAGCCAAAGCCAAGGCAGCCATCAGCGACTGCAGGAGTCTGTCTTCACATTGAAGTCGTCAGAGCCTCTGTCTACTCACAGCCTGAGGGTGCACAGAGGGAAGAAAGGAAAAGGAAAGATGGAAGGACATGGTGCCCTGTATCCAGGTGAAAGCCTGAACAACAAAGCACTGTCCTGAGGATGAGGTTCTGAATTCAGTGTGTTCTCCCTAGTAAGGGAAAATGTGAGGGAGTAGAAACTCCATCTTTAGAGGCCTCCAGAGACGAAAAGAAAAATATCTTTTCTGCAAACTAAAATACCACTACAAAGTATGAAAATAAAATCTTTGCCTTCCTTCAGATGACAGTACTAACAATAGTGTTTACTAGACGCTTTTTCAATTTCAGACACTGTACTGATTGCCTGACATTTTCTGTGTTTTAAAAATTACAGGCAACATGCTAGTTAATTCCAGTGTTAACTGCCTCGTGCATTAGTGGACCACGGTTCTGGGTGTGTCTGTGGATGATTCACAGGTAGACCAGCCGACTGAGGTGGGGACACCCATTCTGGATATGGGTAGCTCCAATCAATAGTCTCACAGGCCAGAGGAATAAAAAGGGAAAGAAGCAGGAAGTCTGCCCTTCTACTTCTTGGGGATCCTTCTACACAGTGACCTTCGAATCTTTCTCTCTAGTTCTTTTGGGCATTCAGTGCCCACTCTTCACCATTCCAATATGGGCTCACTGGACAACAGCGGAGCTCCAGGCCTTGGGCATTCGACTGGGTCCTCAGGCACTCCAGCCCACAGAGGGCCATTTTGCATTCTCCAACCCCTGATTCCATGGGTGGTCATTGTGATACTACCTAGAAAATCCTTTACATAGTATTATATTATACACGATGCTGTATTAAATCTGTTCCTCTAGTGAACCCCAAATGACATTTACTGGTTACACTTACATTATTTAACCCTTAAAATGTTCTGCATCCTGCTCTAAGTACTTCTCAGTATGATCTCATTTCATCACATACCACTCCTGTTAGGTAGGAAGATGAGTCCCACGTACCGAGGGAGTTGTCGAAGCCTAGGAAGAGTGATTTTGTGGGTGAACCCTGGTACCTGCAGAGCCAGGGTGTGATCCCAAGGGCTCAATAGCAGAGTGGCAAGTGGGACGGCAGTGTGAAACTCAGAATGGGTTCCACTGCTCTTGGGAGATGTGAGATCCAGAAGGCACTATGGAGAACATCTCTGAACCCCTCATTCTGCAAGAAGAGAGTCAGTTAGAAAGTGACAAAGCCAGGACCGTCCCTCTGTCTCCCTCCCTTCTCTGTGCAAAGCAAAGAGCTCCTTTCAGGACTGTGACCCAGTGGAGGCTCAGTTCAAAGAAGGACAGAAATCACCACGTAGGGAGAACTAGAGGCCTGAGGAAGGGAAAATTCCATCACTCACTCCTCTTCTTCCATCTACAGCATCCAAGCCCTGTAACCCACACGCCAAACATTGCATGTGAGATCCATCTCTGAACTGGAGGCATTTGTTAAGGGAATCTTCATTTATCTATTAAGAGAACCTGCATTTGTCTGTTAAGATGAAAACAAACTTCGGCCTTTTGGAGTACAGTTTCTATGTTGGGAAGAAAATACTGCTGTTGGGGTTTGTCCTCCGTTTTGATGCTCTGAGTTCTTTAGGCAACTTTTATATTCCGGCTTTGAGAGAACCAGAGCCCTAAGTCAAACTCTTGGGTGAAGAGCCAGAAGAAGCCCTCGCTTCACTTTGGGTTTGTGACTTCTTTTGTTCTACACAGGTCTAAGACCCGGGGCTGCAAACCGCCGGAGCTCCTGGCCTGCGCTGCTGCCGGTCTGGCTTTCTAACTTCTCAGTACCTTTTCCCACAGTCCAGCAACCACATCAGGACTCAGGGCAGCTTTGCCTGCCTCTTGCCCTTGTCCCAGAGGTTCTGGTTAGTGTGTGTATGCATCAACATCACTAGCAATTTGCTATTTTCAATCCTAGAATCAGAACATTTTTCCTTTCTACGTTGATTCTGACAGCAGCTTCAGTAATATACTGAGAAGTATTTATGTGACTTTCTCCTGTCTCCTATAGCTCCCAGGAACAAAATATAAAATTTCTTTCTCATTTGGCCAGATATAAAATGCCATAAACAGCTGGAAATACTTTTGTGGATTACATAAGTCCCTTGAGGATGGATGGCAGAGTTTGCCACTAATTGTGTCCAATTTTCTATTGCTTCTGCACGAAAGGCATTTTTTTAAAAATAATGAGCATTTGTATTAAGGGGTAGTTGGAAAAATAAATTGTTGATGATGACAATGGGTTTTGTTTTGTGCTTTTAATAAGTGCAAGGTTGTGTATATCCATACTGTTAAGAAGACCCTTTCTGACCTCGATAGCTTTTTCAAAGCAGAGACATGAGTTCTTTTCAAAAATATTCCTGTTTATTTTTCGCAGCAATCCACTAGTAATGCTAGGGAAACAATGTTGAAAAAATAAACTAAGAAGTAGAAGTCAAAATGGCAAAGACTACTTAATATAATTTCAGAAGATGACTCTAATGTTTGAAACTACATTTTCCAAGGCTATCAACAGTTCTTGGCACGAGAACACAGGCTGTTAATGAGTGCATTAGAGTTCACATGCAGATCATCTCGGCTTTCCATTACCTGAGAATAAAATATACAAAATTTGCAAGCATGTTCTCAAGGTTAACTCATTTTAACATCTCATGGGCATTAAAGAAGATTGGAGCACTCCTCCGATCTGGAGCATTCAGTGGAATTTGGTGTCCACAGCTGTGGTGGAGCTCTTGTTTTGCCTAGTGGTGCTGTGTGATTCCATATGCTGTATATGTCAAAACTGGAGACAATTTTCCTTTTTGGTCTAATAAACAAACCCTGCTTCTCAAGAAGAGAGTTTTGCAGCATTGGACAGACTGAGGTTGTGTGTCTGTTCAGAAGAACTAATAATCTAATAGAAACACACCTGTGGATTGCAAGGGACAGCATATGGTGCACATATTTTTGAAGCATCACCTAGTGAAGCAAGTTTTATTGCCTTAGAAAAGCAAAGTTGATGCAGATATACGCGGGGTAAGGAGAATTGTTCTTGGCCCACAAAGTCAAGGTCCACCAAAGTATAAAATCATGTGTGACTTTAAATGCATGTATAGACATTAAACGGAATATCAGACTGCTACATGGCTTCTCTTTCTGACCCCCTAGAAAGCTGTAGGGGGAAGAAAAATCTAAACCCAGTTTCCTGATCCTTCAGGGGCTGAAAACTAGATTTCATTTTCTAAGGGCTCAACCCTGAACTGACCTTTTGGGTCAGATGACCCACCTTTCTTGACTAAAAACTGCAGGTAATGGCAGCATCCATTCCGACTTAAAAGAATAACCAAATGGTGCTTTTCTTAAGAGATGCCCACCACATGACTGATAATATTAGATATCAAGCAACCAATAGAAGGAGATCTAACAAATACACTATGGCTTATTCATGCTATAAAGAAAATGGTACTTTCTTATTTTAGACCATAGTATAATTTGCAACACATGTGCTGAAACTCAGGTATTTAAAAAAATTGCAAGAGAATACACCAAGACAGTGACTGTTAGTGTCTGGGTGGTGATTGTTTGAAGGTCTTTAATGATTTTATAATATTTTTAAAACAGAAAAATATTATTTTATACAATAAATGATCGTAGTTTTTTTCCAGAGATCAAAGAATAATGTTTGCAGAAATCTCTCCTATACTGAGAACAATCAGCTGTAAGTACAGTAACATAGATAGTAGTGTACTATGTTGGTTAAGAGTGCATTGTAATATCTGAATCTTTGTTCTACACTTACTAGTTGTGTCCCTTTATGCAAATTATTACATCCCTCTCCTTGTTTCCTCCTACACAAAACAGAAAATAAAACTATTTACTTAATAAGGTTGTTGCTCAAGTAAAATAAAACACTATATAAATCTCTTTCCATAATGCACAAAATAGGGGTTTGATAAATATTTAATAAATACTCTCTTAAGAACCTAGGAAGATCTCCCTTCAAGGATCCTTCTCTGCTGTTTTATAACCAATTTAGGAAAAACAATCCCAATGCTAGAAATAAAAAGATAATGGCATTCCCTTTCAAAGCCCACATGAAGTCAAATTTTGCCTTAGGTGAAGGTGACTATGTTTGACTTTTTAATTGTCTTGGTTACAATCCATAGAAATATACAGTTGAACATAGTAAAACTAGACCTTAACTTGTAGAACATGGATGAACTGCAAATTATTTCTATCTGGTAGGAAATGTAACTCCAAAGAGTAAGATTTCATTGTGCTGTAAGGCATTAGTCAGTTTTGAATCTAATTTTGTAAACTTATTTTAGCTTTTTTTTCTAGTAACTATATATATATATATATATATATAGTTACTAGAAAAAATATATATATATTTCTCATTTTCCCCTTTAAACTACGGTTAACATCATGCTGCTTCCTTTATTAATGAGGTAAATAAATCTTTTGTATATGCTCACTATATATTTGTGGGAGAATTGTGTTTTTGTCTTGTTTAAAATTATATTTTATCCCTGACACTGGACTTTTTTTTTTCATTAGAGGTGCATTTCTTGTGTTAAAAGATATTACAAACATTTAGCTTCGTAAGACAACACGACAAGTTTTTTCAGAGGTGAACATAGCATCCCAAGAGGAAGATGTGACATGGACTCTCACGTCCGGCTTCCAGAGACTTCCAGGAGAGTTGACTCCTGGGAGTGGGGCACACAGGTGATGGACTGGAAAGGCAGGAATGGAGGGGTGCTCATGGCTGATGATTTCGAAGGTGGAAATCACCCCAAGGTAGCACTTGCCAAGAGCACCATTGGGGACAAAACACACACAGGGAGACAGACTGGGTGCCAAAGCCTTCAGCCTCAGCTAGGGAACTTCTCCAGGGGTGGCCTGAGAGCCACCGGGACTTTCCACGCAGAAGGTCAAAAGGGTTTTCACGGTCACATGAGTGCTACTCACACTCTCTTGTGTCAGCACCTACATTGATGGTGCAAAAGCAAAGGTGAGTAACGGTGCTGTATTTTCACCAAAATCTGTACTCGCCACTAAGTGGAAAAGAGGGCCCCTCCATGCCCGTGCGATGGCGCACCTTCTCACCGTCACGCAGTCAAAACCAGGGTGTGCAGCAGAGTGCAGACGCGCCGAGAGCCCGGCTGGCTCTTACCACCCCAGCAACTAAGGAGAGCTACGAGGATGTAAAACAGTGCTACTTCTCCCCCTGGATATTTTTATCTTGGAAAATATATGTATATTTCATTAAAAAACATGAGATGGAACTGGATTTCACAAAAAAGCCAGTTTCACTCAATAATGACCTTGCTAAAGCAATAAAATGTATCAGTCTTCATGGTTTGCATGTATTTTTAATATTCTCAGTGGTGACCAGCAAGCATGCACAAAGCCCTCCTGCTAATGATCAAAGTTGTCTCAAGAAAAACCCTTCGTGTGAGTCGCACACGGGAATGGCTTTTTCTAAAATCATGGAACATCATTTTTATCTGAAAGAATGACTGACAAACTATCATCACTCAGGCTTGAATATCTGGTGGAAATTTTCTCAAAAATGAATAAAACCAGGCTGAAAGTTCAAGGAAAACAACCAGGAGCATTTACTGGCAATTTAAAACATTGCAGCTTGCAAGCAAACATTAGAATTTTAGAGAAGTTGTATCCACCACTGGGAGCTTGACAGCCTCCCAAGAACTTTAAAAAAGACATTTATTTTGAAATAAGTGGTAATATTCATAGCAGCAGTTGTTTATGCTGTGTAATAGGATGACTCAGCATTAGGAAGAGCTACCCACATAACACAGCGAGCTAATACTTTCCGGATGACCACTGAATGATATTAAAGAATTATCCATGAGAAGAGGTGTCGATCAGATAGGCCAGTGGATTTTTCATATGCACTGTACCACTTGTCAAACTTTGTCATAGTACTAAAGAAGAATGCCCCCAATTAAGTATATTAGATAATGAAAACCAGCTTGCACACCAGTGGGCCAAAAACATAAGACAAAAGGAGCAGAGTTTAAAGATAACACCAGTTCCTGGGCAGGCATGTCCTCAGAGACATGAGCAGGCTATCAGGGACCCTTTCACCTCTCTGTGATGCCACATATCTTCCCGTAATGGCATCAAGGCCAGAGAGTGCAATGAACTGAAGTAGGAGCTCCTAGGACAACTCAGTTATCTTTCTACTAAGCCAGAAACTAAGAAAAATTTAAAGTAATGCTACTCTCTTCACTAAAAAATATTTTTATTTTGGAAAATATTTCTGTATTTCATTTCTAAAAGGTATCAACATGGATTTGTGGGCTGTGGGGGAGGAGAGCAAGAAGTCAACAAGAAGCTAAGATCTCCTGTGAGTCGGTGCCACGCCTGGGCTGACTCGGGGGGAGCCGGCCACCAGCCCTCTCCTGTGAGTTGGCACCATTTGTGGACTGCCAGGGAGGAGAGCAAGAAGTCAAGAAGCTAAGACCTCTTGTGAGTCGACACCATGTGCAGACTGACTGGGGGAGAGCCGGATGCCAGCCCCTTCTGGTACACGGTCAGGGAGACAAGAAGAGCCAACATCCCCCACCCCAATAAATGACCGGCTAATCTGGAGAGACACAGGCTGTGATGATAGCTAATGAAGTAAATACAGCTTAATGCTCGTAGTATCTGGTATCTCACTGACTTTGCAGGCCTAAAGCCGGTAGTCTAATCATCTATTAAGAAGACAACAGCATACAATGCAGCATATATGGGGGACCCCCTTCTGAAGGTGGTGGCCAATGGTAATTCCCTAGTATCTTGTCTCAGAATCCTGTATCCTTCTCATTGTTTTGTTTGGGTGGTTTTCATTCTGTTTTATCTTGTTTGATTTTACTATATCTGATGGCATGGTCAGCTATTTCAAAGATAACAAGATATATTATGGCAGCCATTTGGGATTTACTATCATCTTATTTTGGAGTCCTGTACTGCATTCATTGTTCTGTTTTTATTGGTTCTATTCTGTTCTGTTTTGTTTGATTTTACTATGTCTGAAGGTATGGGCAGCTATTTTGAAGACAATAAGAGGCATTATGGTAACCATTTTTGATTTCCTATTATCTTGTTTTGAAATCCTGTGTCACTTACACTGTCTTGTTTTGATTGACTTTATTCTGTTTTATTTTGCTTGGTTTTATTCTCTTTAAAGTAAATTTTTTAAGTAAAAAAAATAAAAACAAAAAAATAAAAGATATCAACATGTAATGAGTCATTACAATTTTAAATTGACAAATAGATATTTTTTAATTTCTCAGTTTCAATTTTGAATATAGTAATTCCCAATATTTATGATCCATGTACCAAACATTCTTCAGGCTCCTTTATAATTCTTAAAAATATAAAAGGACCTTAAAACCAAAATGTTTGAACCACACTGCTCTACTGTACTTAAGCAATAGAAATATCACCATGCTTAAATAGAATCTTCCTTCTCAAACTAAAATAATCTCTTATGTGACTTCACCTATGAGAATTAAGGAGTTTAGGAACATATTCCAAGTTCAAAAGGGTGGTGAAGTTTTTGTAACAGGTTGGAAAACAACAAAACTAGAGTTGATGAATAATTTTTATCCCTAAAGAGTCTGGGAAGAGATCATAGTAAGGCTTCCACCTAAATAAACACGGTGCTTTTTTTAAAAGCATTTACTCTATGAGTACACACAGACCAGGCTGTTGGAGTCAGTCCTTCCTCTGCCTGTGACACCCCAGCCACACCCACAGACACACCCACCGTTGGTGCAGATGTCTGGGATGGAGGCCCAGGGGCGACACTGGGCTTCTCACCACGTCTCCCTGAGCAAGCTCATAGGGCCTTCACACACTCTGTCACTTGCTGACCATTTTTAGTTTTTTTCTACATGAAGAGGCTATCACAACAAAGAGTTAGTTTTCCATTTAGGTGCCAGGTGAGACACCGTCAATGTAATTTCTTAATTTATGCTCACAGAATGTTCACATGCATTCTGGTGCCCTGGTCCCAAAGACCTTGAAAGACAGGTGAGGACCAAGGAGAGGAACAAGCAGGCGTCCCCTCCGCAGACAGTTTTGGATGGGATGCTCACCCCCGCCGAGCCATGTGTAGGGGGAGGGATGCGCCTGAGAGCCAGGCCTGTGCCCAATCAGCCCGACACGCGGGCTCCAACTCCTCACAGCTTCTCTCATAGGAGAAACCCAAAGTACAGTTAGTTTAAAGAGTGAAAGGAAAGACAAACACTACCAAAGAGAGAGAAAAATATTTGGCATATGGAAGGGGATCTTGATATGGAGGGAGGGGATAAAAGAGGGAAGGAAAAAGGAATAAAAAGAATTGAGATGTGTCATGTACCTGCACCGATTTCACACAATGAATGTAGTCATTCCATACTGCAAACATGTACTCAAAAAAAATCAAAAAGAAAGGAAAAATGCCATAAATAATTCCCAAGAATGTGAATCCAATATGTTAACTCCTTCTGCTTAATAAAGAAACAAGTGAAGAAAATGTGTAAGGCTACCCAGCTTCACGGGTTCGCTGGCAATGCTGTTTAGTTTAGTTGCAGTATTCATGATCACATCAGGCTAAAAATGACGCTGAGGACACAGGTGCTGAACGGAAGGACACTGTGGTGGGGGGACAAGAGACAGAGGAGTGCCCACGCCCATTCTGCTGACTGAGGTCACTTCAAAAGCTCTGAGTCAAGCATGGTGGTGGACGCCTGTAATCCCAGCAGTTTGGGGGTTGAGGCAGAAGGACCCCAAGTGTGAGCTCAGCCTGAGCAACTTAAGCAACCTTCACTTGACCTTGTCTCAAAATTTAAAAATATAAAAGGGTTGGAGACGCATCTTAGTGGAAAGACCCTTGGTTCAAAACCCAGTCCTACAAAAACAAACACACAAACAAAAAATATTATCTTTTATCCCACTATTTAAAAAAAAAAGAATTTTAATACCAATACAGAATAATGGAAAGGACGCAATCTCAGAGTACAGGAGATTTTGCTAGTGTAGGGTAGCTAGCAACCTTACGCTGATGAGATACAAAGGTGGAATTTGTGTGTAGAGCTGCATCCTTGTGAGTACACGCCCAGCACAGTGCCTGACACTGAAGTGTCTGATAAAATGGTAGTTAATATAATTGAAATTTCTGAAGGTAGCTTTTTTTAAAAGGACAAAATAACTATAGTAACAAAAACAGAAGGTTGGTGTGATTTTGAAAATTGCCTGCCTTCCTGGCTCTTTGCCTCATTTTATACTCTTTGTAGGTCAGAAAAAAACATTGAAATCACTGCAGATAAATCTTGGTGTTTCCCATGAACTCTTAGAAATGGTCCTCCAAAATCCAAGGAAGGATGAGAAACAGTATTAAATAATATTTCCACATGCACCTGCCACGGTTCAAGAGACACTGGGCTTAAAGCAACAGCTCAGTTCGTATTTTCTTCGTAAATATTCCCTCTCAAGAGATTACAGGTCAAGCAGAAAACCCGTTCAGCAATGAAATTAGCAATGCGTCCACCGCTGAATCACAGCAGCAACTGCGTATATAAATAAGTTGACAGTGAGCTTAAATCAGAAAGTAACCTTCTACAGAAGTCCTTGGAGTTGCATGATTTTAGCCCAATATTCGAGCCAGGGACATCAATAACTTCACCTTGGCACTTTTGCTCCCCCATACATCCCACGGAGCACACCTGTGAACACCCCTGGCTCTGCCACCCAAGGCAGCATCTCGGGACTGCTCCCCAGGCTAAGCCTAACAAGAGACTTGTTTTGGTGTAGAGGATGAAACACTTGTGCCCTTTCTGTGCAAGGCCTTCCATTACATCGCTGCAGGCACTGGCAGAGAGGGTTTTAATCAGATGGCTTTGGTTGAGTTAGTGATCACATGGAGTTCTCTCTGTATGTGCCCAGGTATCTGGAATAAGAACCCACAAGGATGAGTTGACCTCCAAAGCTCACACACTGGAGGGGAAGACAGAAAATAGAAAGAAAGGAAAGAAAATAGAAAAGAAGCTGCTAATTCCAGCGTGTGACACTAACTGCTGAGGCCATCAAAGGTGCTGTGTGTAGCGAGACAAAGCCCCTCCTCGAAGGAATCGTTTGGGGGAGAGTCTTTGAGAAGAGACGCCCCCCATCTGCATCCGGAAGGGTAAACAGAACTACATCAAAATCGATAGGAGGAAATGTACTTTAGAGAAAAAGAAGAGCATAGGCGAGTCTATTAAGTGGCAAACCAAAGTGAAAACTTAGGAGGAGAAGCAGCAGGAGACGGTGGGAGGAGCCGGCGGTGAGCAGTCCTGGGAGAGGAGGACCTCTTCATGACAGAAGAGAGAGACGCAGCGGCCGCTGTGACCTATGGCCACCAAACACACCTGTGACGTGCTTAAAATGACAGGGGTCGCATATTTATGCAACGTATATTATAGCAACAAAGCTGATATGGCATGTTTCACGTGTAACAGTGTTATATACTGATTTATACACAATAAATGTTACCTATTGGCATATGTATATAAATACCTACCCATTATCATATACAAATGAATATACACTGTCTAAATAATAGAGTGTATACTGTATTTGGTGTATATCTTGTATGTATAAATGAGGTTGTTATATATTATATCACACCATTCTGTAACATACAGTGTTACCTCAGTTTGTGAACTTAATTATTCCCACGATTCTGGTCGCAAACTAAATTGAATGAGAACCACATAAAATTTCCCCATGAGGTCAACATTGAGCCTAACCATTAAGTTACACATTATAATACATTATATTTATTATGTAAGCACTATAATATGTACTAATATAATGTGTGCAATTGTAGCATGTACTATAATATAATAAAAACAATTATGTATAATATATAAAACATATAATCCTGTATATGTTTTTATTTCTACATTAGTGCATTATAAAATGTACATTTATAATATAAATATATGCTATATTAATTGCATTGCTATATTGCATTATTTCATACATTTGTGTGTTTATTTCTATCTGGTTTACATATTGATAACACATATAACTATATAGCATCTCAGTATCTAGTGATGCCTCTATTGTGTTACCTTAATATTAGCATGTAGTGTCAAACTCAATCTCCAGCCCATTCTGGAACATTCTCTCTGACCTGCCATGCAGATGCATCTGGGCCAGGCTTAGCTATAACTTTTACATTTGGTGCACAGCAGTGGTACCCATGATAATTCTACACTGAGAATTTAATAAGAGCTTCAGGTTCTTTAGTGGTTTTACACAATCCCTTTAAAAACTGTACACTGAGAATTGTATGGGTTTGATCCTGTGTCCCCCCAAAGTCTCATGCAATTGTGGCGTGGACAGGGCTGAGTCTGGCGTTTGTGATTGGAATGTTTTCCAGTGTGGGGACTGGTGATGTGAGTGTTGCACCTGCCCAGGGGCGGAGCCAACATACAGTGTAAGGGCGAGAGGAAGGCGTGTCTTCGCTCTTTCTCTCTTGCTGGTTCATGCCTTGGGCAGCCATGAACGGCAGCCCCACCACACCATGCTCCTTTGGAGCCAACTGAGTATGGACTAAAACCCCTGAGCACTGTAAGAAATAAACCTTTCCCTTCCTAATTTTGGAGGTCAGGTATTCTGTCTCAGCAACAAGTGAAAATAACCAAGACAAGAATTTTACTCACCACTAAAGCAATGTATCCTGTACAATGTAAAACTTAAAAATATATCAAAATCTAAATAAGTCCCCAAGCCAGAAAAGAAATAAGATGCTTTCCATCTTCACAGTATCTTCTCTCTCCTGGAGACAGGAACCAAGCACTCCCAAACGGTGTCCATGTATAAGCCACTTAACCTTACTTTTGACTCTGTGTTTTTTAAATGAGTCTGGTAAGATGTTCTTACAGAGCTGCTATAAATATTAAATAATCATAGTACCTATGATAACATTTTGTGAGCGCTCATCTCAAAATTCCCAGCTCTTCAACTACAACTTCCTTCTCACAGCTGCACAGCTTTAAACCTCAGATTTTCCTGGACTCCTTTTCATCTCTCTTGACATTTGGACTATGGATCAACCTTCTTTGCTCTGCTCTACTTTCCAAAGCTCCTCTGATCTCACCCTTTCTGGCCACCACCACTTCCACCTCTGTGGCTGAAGCCAGCACCAGCCCCGGGTCTGTGCGGTGCCACCTGAGGGCCTGCTTTCCCTCGTAGCAGCCAGAGGTGCTCTGAACTACTAAATCAGGTGACGTCTCTCCTTTCCAGATGCCCAAAGCCTGCCAGTCTCAGCGCCAAACCTAGGTCTTCACAATGACCTTCAAGTTTTAACTCCCTTTCTCCTTTATTTCAATCACCCAGACCTCAAACATGTCAAACATACACCTGCTTTGGGGTCTTTTTGGACTAGAAAACTCTCCTTGGATAACAGCTACAAGACCTACTCTCTTATTTCCATTAAGTCTACTTAAATCTCACTGTGCCCTTGAAGATCTCCGTGGCCACTCTACAGAGAGGCGCCCTCTCCCCAGCACTGCCTATACCCTGCATTCTGTCTCTTCCAGGCCTCCATCGCTGTGTGTATCACTGTCTGCACGACTTCCACACACATCATGTACAGCAGTGCTGTGCATCCCTGCTTCTGCATTTTGCCAGTGAGATGTAGTATCTGTCTTTCAGCTTTACAAGGCAGGGGTGCCATGATTCTCTTGATGACCATGGCGCCTGGGTCAAGAAGAAACTCCTGTGTTGAATTTCCTCCTTTACTGAATTTCAGGTCTTTTCTGTTAACCTGCTTTGAAAATATAGCATAAATGATAAATATATGTTTTTAGTTGAGTCACTGATATTGGGTATTTTTTTTTACTGCACCACAACCTAGCCCAATCTTAGCAATTCTGATGAGTCCGTTACTTGATGTATACTAAAATACTAGTTTATTAATGTGCTGTCTGATCCTCTGGCCAAAACATATCCTTCAAGAGTATTTTTCCACTTTGTTCACAGCACAAAGAACAACACATTCCCAAAGCTGGAGGAAATAAATTAGTATCTGGATGAGTCTTCATACAGGGCAAGTGCTGTTCTACCTGATTTCCACACTAGCCCCCGCCCCCACCCCAGCACCTGGGTTCATCTTCATTGCATCTATTTCAGAAGGAAATAGAGGGGACACGGTGGCCTTCAGAAGGAAGTGGAAGATCTGCAAATATAATTGCTCTATCTTCCCTAAAAAGAAGAAATAGGAGTGGTAAAGTTTCAGTGGCGTTTCCTAACCAGGGCTCCATGAATGATGGGGAATCCGCAACTGCTTCAGAGTGTGGTGACGATGTTGGGGTGTGTTTGTTCAAAATGACAGGGAGGATTTTGAAGGGAATAAACATTAACTATGAAACCATAGTGAATAAACATTCGCTATATTTTTCTATCACACTTCATGTGTATTCATAATGGCATGGCGCAGAGTAAAGGAAGATACCTGAATTGTTTAACAGAAAGTTAAGGGCTGGGGAGTTTGGCTCAGTGGCTTAAGCGCCTGCCCTGGCAAGCACAAGGTTGTGAGTTCAATCCCCAGTGTGGCAAAAAAAAAAAAAACAAAAACAAAAACAAAAAGAAAAACAGAAAGTTAATCGATAAAAGATAGCTATTAGTAGTAAGAAAAAGAAAACAAATAAATGTGAATTCCTTTCTCTTCTGCTCTGTTCTATGACAATGTTTCTTAAAATATATTCTGGGAAATGCTAATTCCGTGGAACTTAAAAAGCTGTTACCAGAAAAGATGTTTACTGTGGCCACTGTGGTAAACCAAATGTGGGGGGAAGGATCGCGTGCTTTCCAGCTGTAGGGATCCTGGGGGTGCCCTGCCGGGTGTGTTCTGTGTTGACGAGGATGCACTTAAAGGCCACTTCAGCTTTTTCACCTATGAAACGTGAATAGCAATTGTGCCGGACATGCCAGGATGCCATAAGTGCGAAATTGAATCATAAGGGATTACCGTGTAATTTGTCATTGATACTAGAACACATTTTCCCGCAACATTTTATTATGAAAACTTTCAAACATACAAGTGTTGAAAGAACTTTTATCTACCGACATACACACTGACTCCTTAGGATCTATTATTAATATTTGCTAGATGTCTTTGTCGTGTGTGTATTCATCTAGTCAATGATTTTGTTTTTTCTGAGACACATCTAAGAGTGAACAAAGACGCAGCGTTTACACTAGGGTAGCCAGGGTGACTGAAACGCTCTCTGACACACTTGCTCTTCGGTCTTCCCAAGTATAATGCATCTACCACAGTGATCAGGACACAGAAAACACACAAAAAATGACAATTAACAGAGCTTCTACTTAAGTGCAAAATTTTCTGGGTGAAAAAGGCACGTGCCACTGTGTCCTACAAGTACAATCCTGAGTGATTTCTCAACCCCTCAGTGCAGTGGTTGTCTGAGATTCCCAATCCATCATGGCGACTTCTATCTCATAGCACCCCAAAGACTCGGTGGTTACCAGTGCTCACTGTGGCATCTGATACCCAGCCCTTTATCCTTGAGAAATTTAATGAAACCTAAAGGCTACCTTGGTTAGGAGGCATAAAATGATACCTGGAAAGTTAAGCTCATTTCTGCTTGCCGAGTTTCTGAATTGACCATTCCATAGCTGGCTCACTCGGATTCAGGCCTCAGCCTCGTGTTTAATCCTTTGCCACCAAGGGGCTTCTCAGAAGGGTTAAAGAACGGACTGACCACACAGGTTTGCAGGCATCAACCACAGTGGACAAGAAGAATATGCACAAAACAGTATGACGCAGCAAATAGGAATGAAAGCAATAACAAAACAGCTGGTATTAGACATTTACCATATGCCAAATAATGTACAAAGAGGATCTCTGGGCTTGACATCTGAAACTAAATTTATGTCTCTCCTCCTACACTCAGTGACCATACAACTTTTTCCAGCTTATCTATGAAATTCACACAAGGATACCTGACCACCACTTCCCAGAACTGTTGTAAGGACTAAGCAGTTTACTCTAAGCAACCATGCTCTATCAACTACGTACTACTGTGCAATCCAGAAAGTCATTTATGGATTCTACTGGTTCAGTCATAGATGTTAAAAAAAAAAATGCTAAGGAAATTGCTACCTAAAAAAAAATACGCTCCTGGATTATAATGTACAAGGGTTTAAGAAGAAATATGTTTCCCAATACATGTGTATTCATGTATCACATTGAATAAGTTCTATGATTAAATTGCTCATATTTAAAGTTGGGATACTATCACTGCATTTCAAGATTGTTATGATAATTAAATGAGACATGACATGTGAAAGCAAATTATGAAATTGAAAAGCATCCCACACATAAAAGATATAATTATTTTTGCCATGATCCTGAATATTCAGTTTCTGCAACACAGAGAATTTATACTCTAGAACTTCTTATAATTAGCACTTAAGCTACTCCCCAAAAGGATATATTTTGAATTCCATTCAAGAAGGCATTTCACTTAATTTTTAATAGTCTGCAGCATTTCCAAATTGGGCTACAAAGAAATGTAGTATGTCATAAAATGTTCTGCAAAGATCTTCCAAAAGCAACATTTCTAGCCTGGTTCCATTTAACACTACTAACTGACACTAGCTGGAAGTCTCCCCCACACCACACAGGGAGCGCAACCATTCTGCTGCCTGAGGAAAATTAACTATGAACGTACTGGGTGCTGTCTGGCGCCCCCACCCATTTTGCTTGAAGTTTATAAAATATGCTTTTAAATATGTTTTCAATGGAAATCAGTCCTGCTATGCAAAAGCACCTCCTAAAGTGTTCATTTATAGCTGAAAGCACTGCTAGAGTTGTCTTGTACTGACTTTGTAGTGAGAGATAGAGGAAAGGTAAGCGTGGAGAGAGGGAGAGGGTGAATGCAAGAGAGAAACAGGGAGAGCGAGGGAGAGAGGAGGAGGAAGAGGAGGGAGGAGAAAGGGAGGAGGAGAAGAGAAGAGAAAGGAGAGGAGAGGAGA
>RJWM01000960.1:0-10545 GCA_004363535.1 Dasyprocta punctata
TTTCAGATAGTCATTTCTTTGCCATTTTAAATATCATAAATATCTCCCCTTGTCCATTTGTTTTAATATGAATTAATGAACACTAACTAGAAATTATTAATCTTATGGTTAATAACCTCAGTGTCTTTTAAAAATATTTCCTTAATCTTAAATAGTACCCTACATTTTCTTCCATTAACTGATTATGTTTGCCTTTAGGAATCTTTCATTGATGTATCCACTGGTAATACTAATTTGAAGGAAGCATAAATGAAAATTGAACACTTTATCTGTTCAAGAATAATTTATTTTCTTTCTTTTCTCCTTTCCTGTATCCCAGTTGTTCTTTCCATTTGAGCACTTTCTTTCCCTTTCATTATTACAATATACACATTAGTTATTTTCTTGAGAGTTTTCCCACGTGGAACTTAGAACTAAACAGGAAATGCCTAACACTAGGAAAACCCTAATGGTTCTTGCCACAAGCTTGCTTGGGGATAGGTCCTCTGTTATAGCTCCAATGCCACAGGATGACATATGCTCCAGGCACTGAGTATTCTGCTCTACCTAATATCACTTGCTCCTGGTTGCAGTGGTCTTGCGCCTCAAGTATACCATAGCAATAGACAGCCTACAGTGGACGTTGATCATAGCCCAGTGTCATTCCGATCTTCGTGTGCTGTGACTAGAGTGTATAACACAACTTGGTGGCACTAGTAGCCAACAGGGTAACACAGAGACTGGGGTCTGTATAGCAACAGTGATTCTGCCCATAGAAAGCTTGAATGCCACAGTCCCTGATCATTGGCCAGTAACTGTAGAAAAGACACTTTGCCCTACCCAAATCTCTGGGATGGGCTTGTGAAGATAGACTGGTCTTCCTAAGGTATCTGCTGGTTCATTCTGAACATCAAATCAAAAGTGTACTTGGGAAAAAAAATTTGGGTTAGGATTGCCACCTAGTACTGAATAACAACACACCAACAGCAGACTCTCAGGAAGGCCGAACCTGTGTGCCATTAAGTACTGCAATAGTAAAAGCAACTGTGAACAAAGGTCCAGAGAAAATAAGCAGCCTGGTTAGAATTTCTGGAAAAACAGGCACAAATTCAGGTTAAATAGACCAAAATAAACATGTAATCCTGCACTACCTACTTCACATGACACAACAACAAACATCAGGAGTTTGCAGGGACCCAAGCCTTCACCTAATCTTCAAAATTAGAAATTGACCAGATTGTAATCAGTACGCTACAATTCTCATATAGAGAATTTAAAGAGCTCTTTAAGGAAACTCAACAATGTTAAAGAAAAAGTAGAGAAATATCTTAAAACTCTAACAAATATATACATGAAGTAGAGATAATGTTTTTAAATTCAACAGAAATACATAAATTCTGGAACTGCTGGGGGTATAGCTCAGTGGCAATTAATCTGCCTGGCAAGTGTGAAGTAGTGAGTTTGCTTTCCAGTGAGAGAGAGAGAGAGAGAGAGAGAGAGAGAGAGAGAGAGAGAGAGAGAGAGAGATGGGGTGAGGGTGAGAATGAGAAATTCTGGAGCTGAAAAATATACAGTGAAATTAAAAATGTGATCAAAGGCATCAACCACAGCATAGATGAAACAAAATAAAAAATAAGTGGCATCAAGGTCTGTTGAAAATACACAGATGGAAGAGGAATAAAGAAAGACTACATGAAATTTGAGATACTATTGGAAGAATAAATAGATTAATGGGATTCAATAAAGACTTAAGAATGCAAAAACAGTACAAAGTCTATTCAAAGAAACAATAACAAAAATCTTTCCAAAATTATACAAGGATATAAATATACATGTGTCGAAAAGTGAGAGTCACCAAATACACTCAAAGAAGTCTATCTCAAGCCATTTTGTAATCAGGCTTCAGTGATGAAAGATAAAAAGATTCTCAATGATACAAGAGAAAAGATACAGAAACTCACAAAGAAATGTCCCAATTCACCTGACAAAAAAATATCAGTAGAAATCTTATAGACCAGAGAGCACGGTATGGGATTTTTATAGTATTGAAGAAAAGAAGAAAATACTGTCACAAAGAATACTGCACCCAGTAAAAGCTTTTGGAAACACAGGTATGTTATCCCCACACAAGCAAAAGCTAAAAGAATACATCTTTCCCAGATATATTCAGCAAAAAATGCTAATAGAAGCTCTTCAAATTGAAAGAAAGAGACTTCAGTAAGAAAACACAGGTAAGTATAAACACACAGCTGAGAATAGTTATACAAAGAAATTTAAAATGATCTGATATGGTAAATGTGATTTTTAGTCTTCATAGTAATGAAGACTAGAAGTCACAATGATTAAAAGTAATATGACAGCCGGGCGTGGTGGCGCACGCCTTTACTCCCAGCACTCGGGAGGCTGAGGTAGGCGGAGCGTTGTGAGCTCGAGGCCGGCTTGGGCTACAACGCCAGCACAAGGCCGGCCTGAGCTACCTAGTGCGACCCTGCCTCGAAAACACCAGGGCCGGGAGTTTGGCTCAGTGGCTTAAGCGCCTGCCCCTGCAGGCGCGAGGTTGTGAGTTCAATCCCCGGTGCCACAAAAAAAAAAAAAAAAAAAAAAAAAAAGTAATATGACATTAGTAGGTTAAAACACCAGAAATATCATCCGATTTTGTAAACCTGCAATGTTACTGTTGTGTATTTACTCTAGTCGTTTGTTCGGCTCTTTCGCTTGTTGTTTTTGTTTTATATGTCTTTTTTTTCCTGTTTTTTCTTCACTAAAATAAAAAAAATAAAAAAATAAAACACTAGAAATACCATTGAAAATAAAAATAGGACATTAATATGTTAAGAAGTAGGCCATACAGACAGTTGTAACGGAAATGACAAAACTTTCAAATGTGGTGAGAAATGAAGAACAACTGCAGAAATTTCAAAATAGTGAAATGTTGATCTTTTGTTTTAATTTTTCTTTTATTATATTTACAATCATAACAAGTTGTTATTAGTTTAAAATAGTTTATTATAAAAATATTTTTGCAAGTCTCACAAAGCAAAAATCTGTAACAAAAAATCAAAATCAATAATCTAGAAATCAAAACACTTCTGTAGTAGGATAGTTCACTTAATCACAAATGAAAACTAAGAGACGGAAAGAGAAAAGAAATAGAACACACACACACACACAAAACCTATAATCTCAGTTACATAATGTGTGTAGTTGTAATTTAACTATAATTAATTATCATGAAGGTAAATGAATTAAATTCTCCAATTAGAAAACAGAGCATAATTAAGTGAATAAAAAAAGACCCAAATACATGTTCCACGCAAGAAGATTGCTTCACCTCTAAGTACACACAGACTGAAGGGGAAGGGACAAAATAAGATATTCCATGAAAATGGAATCCAAAAGAAAGCTCAAGTAGTGAAGCATGTATCAGATAAAATGTGCTTTAAATCAAAAGATATATAAATATACAAAGAAGGTGATTGTATAATGATAAAAGGGTCAATTCCGCAAGCAGAAATAACAATTCCAAGTACATATACACACAATACTCCTCTACCCAAATACATGAAGCAAATATTAATAGACCTAACAGGAGAGTTAGTCTCAGTAGAGTAGAGATAGTCATAATAATTTCTGACTTTAGCACTCACTTTCAGCAATTAACAGATTATCCAGACAGAAAAAGAACAAAGGGTTAGCAGAATTAAAATGCATCCTAGAGAAAATGCAAGTAACATATCTTTGATCATCCAGTTCAACAGCTAGTAAACACACATTCTTGCCATAAGCACATGGAATCTTTTCTAGGATAGGTCATATGACAGACCCCAAGACAAGTCTCAAAAGGTTTAAGAACAATTGATATTATTTTGAGTATCTTTTCTTATCACAATGAAATAAAACTTAAAGTGAATGTCAAGGCAAGATTTGGAAACCATATAATTACATGGAGATTTAAAAACTTAGTTTTAAACAATCAATGGATCAAAGAAGAAATCAAGTTAGTTTCAAAAATATCTTGAAACAAATGAAAATAGAGACATAACATACAAAAATACACAGGATTTAGCAAAAGCAAAAAAAAAGTTTATAGCAATCAATGCCAATATCCAAACAAAAGAGAAATATTTCAAATTTGTTACATGGACACAATGGAAACCACAAAAAAAGAATACTGTACTGCTCTTTCTGACAATAGAGTTGTAACTACAAATCATTGCATTAAGTGAAATAAGTGAGATAAAAAGACAAGTACCTGCAGCAGTACAATTATTATTAATTCTAAGAGCCTTTTGATTATTTATTTTAGATCTTTTATGTAGAAGATCATGTCATCTGCAAATGATGATAAGTTGATTTCTACATTCCTGTCCTTGCCTAATTGCTTTTTCTAATGTTCTGAGTACTATATTGAAGAGGAGGGGTGATAGTGGGCATCTTTGTCTTGTTGCTGATTTTAGAGGCAGAGCTTTCAGTTTTCACTAATTTAATATGATGTGAGCAGTAGGTATTTCATAAGCAGTTTTTATCTGATTAAGATAAAGACATTTATACCTTTTTATTGTGTTTTTATGATGAAAATGTGTTGGATTTCATCAGAAGGTTTTTCTGTGTCTATTGAAAGAATTATGTGATTTTATTATGTCCTTGTTTCTGTTTATGTGATGTACCACATTTCTTTATTTGTGCATGGTGAACCATCCTTGTATCCATAGGTTGAAGCCCACTTGGGAACAATGCATGATTTTTTAATGGTTCATTGCCTTCTGTTTGCCACTATATTGTTGAGAAGTTTTGCATCTGTTTTCATTACAGAGATTGCATCGCTCCTGTACCCACTTAGAAAAAAAATAGGAAAAACAATCATTCATAATATCAATAAGAAAAATAAGAAACTTTAAAATTAACCTACACAAGAAAGTGAAAAGCCTTTACAATGAAATCAACAGTTCTCAGAAAAAGGAAATCAAAGAGTACACCATAAAAGGGAAAGATATCCCTGTTCTTGAACAGGCAGAACCAATATAGTTAAAATTGCCATATATATGAAATTGATATAGAGATCCAATGCAATTCAATAAAATTCCAACAGCATCCTTCACAGAACTGGAGAAAACAATCCGAAAATCATTATGGATCAGAAGAGATCCAGAATAACAAAAGCAATCCTGAGTAAAAAGAAGAAAGCAACAGGCATCACAATCCCAGACTTGAAGTAATATTTCAAAGCTACTGTAATAAATGCAGAATGATACTGGGACAAACACACATGAATATCAATGGAATATAGAATGAAGGAACACCCAAGCACATTTGACTTTTTGATCTTTGACAAAAGGGCCAAAAACCTACACTGGAGGAAAGATAGCTTCTTTATTAAATCGTTTTGGAAAAACTATCATGTACAGTAGATCGAATCTAGACTCATTATCTCTCACCATGTACTGAAGTAAAATCAAAACAAATCAACAAACTAATGTTAAACCAGAAACACTTAACTTACTGGATGATAAAACAGATAAAACTCTTAAAATTTTAGGTGTAGGGAAGGAATTTCTGAACAAAAACACAGTTGCACAGAAAATAGTATTGAAAACCAACAGAGGGGATCATCTTTTGTGTAGCAAAACACAGTGAAAAGACAATTTCTCAGAGGACTAATATCTAGAGTATGTACAAAACTCAAAAAGAATTAGACCCCCTAATATATAAGACTCAATGTTAAAAAATGGGCAAGGAAAATGAAGACACCTCACAGAAGAACAGATGGCCAATATATGCATGAAGAAATGTTTGACATTGCCAGTCGTTAGAGAAATGCAAATTAAAACAACTATGAGATTCCATCTTACCTCAAAAAGAATGGCCATCATCAAGAATTCAAATAATAATATGCTTTTGAGCTTGCCAGGAAAAAGAAACACTTTCACCCTGTTGATGGCAATGTAAAATAGAACAATCACTATGGATATCTGTGTGGAGATTTCTCAAAGAAATACAAGCAGAAATTCCATTTGACTCAGCTATTCCACTACTAGATATCTTCCCTGATGTCAAGGACATTATTTACAATGATGTAAAATATATATTCAACTTTATTGCATACATATCTGTCAGGAGCTTGCAGCTAAGAATTAGCCTTAAACTTCAGAGAAGATTTTGGACTTGAACTTTTCAGCAATGATGAAATGGTTAGGACTTTACCAACTCTTGGAAATGAGTTAAATGCTTTTTGCATAAAGGGATATACATGAGTCTGGGGGGCTGCAGGTGCAGAATGTTATGGCTTAGGTTTTGATGTACCCCCAGAGTCTCACGCGGTCATAGGCGGGGTTTTTTCAGAGTTGACTGGATCTAGAGTGTGTGATACTGGATGTCATTCATGGTGTAGGATCAAGGTTACTAGGTTTAAAGGTGTGAAAGCTTCCCACCCTAAGTAGTCTGGATAAGATAAAAGGCTCAGAAAGCCACTGTTTATGTCCCTTGTTTCTTTTGCTACCTTGTGGGTGCCATGAACTATTCTCTGTGATGCCTCTCTGCGAAGCCACCGTGCCTTGGGGGCAGCCAATTATGGACCAAAACCTTACAAACTGTGTGCTAAACAAACCTTTCCACTTTAAATTTGGGTGTCAGGTATTTGTCTCAGCAATGAGCAAAGTACCTAATAAAAATGGATCATGAAAATAAGGAAGGATAAATGAGTCACCTGCAGGAAAATGAATGCACCTTAAGGCCATAATGTTACGTGAGATAAATTAGACACACGAGCTTAAATAATGCACAAGCTTAAATATTATATGAGAAACTCTAAGTATAAATAAATAGCAAAATAAAAGATAGATAATAAGAAGGAGACTGATCTTTCTTAAAGGGGAAGGGACTCAAGAGATACAGAGGGGAGAAGCAGGGGAGAGAAAAAGAATGAAAAAAGGAACTGAGATGCATTATTCAGCTCTATTAACTCCACTAAAGAAATCTAAACATTCTGTACTGCACCCATGGACTAATAAAGTGTGCCAAAAAGGACAAGCGCTCTATGATCTCACTCATATGTAGAATCTTAAAAAAAATGATTTAGTAGAATTGAGTGTAGAATGGTGATTTCCAGTGTGGAGAGTGAGTGGAAAATGGTCTAGTAATTGTAGATTGGTGGGTACTAAATTACATTTAGATAGAAGCAAAAAGTTTTGATGTGCTATTGGACAGCAGCATGATTGTGTAAAAATATTGTATTGAGTAACCTATAAGAAAAAAACTGTGAAAACTTCACCATAAAAAATGATAGATGTTTGAAGATGTAAATATTTAACCTGACACTGACACTAGGCAAAGTGTATACATGTATCAACACAACGTATCATACCCATAAAACATGTATAATCTTTATGTTTGTATGCATTAAAATTAAACATTAAATTGTAAAATAAGCAGGAGAATAGAGATTATTTATGTAGAAGGATAAATAAAGAAAAGAAACGGAATGCGAAATACGTTCAAAGCTACATTGAAGGACAGGGGATTTAGCTCAGCGGCATAAGCACCGGCCTGGCAAGTGCAAGGTCATGAGTCCGAGACCAAAAAAATGAAAAGGCATGTTGTTTCTCCCTATCTCACCTGGAATGACAACTAAGCAAAGTATCTTTTCTATAGTAATACATAAACCACAACAAAGATCACAAGGTTTTTTATTATAAAATAAATAATAGAATCCATGTGTAATTTATTGGCTAATATAATATAATAAGTGAAAAGTAAAATTTAGGAAAGTTCAAGCTTTAAAGATAAAGATTAAAACTAAATTGCTTATATTTCACCTTGGTAATCATAATGACATATCAGTTTTATCCCAAGAACATTTCAAGAATTTAAAAAATAACAAATAAATACTTATAATAATTGAAAAATTTCAGATTCACTAAGTGACTTTAAAGTTGTGACATAGTGATACTTTGTGCTGAAGTTTTATATTTTAAAAGTAAAGAAAAACAAATATGATTGCAAAGTAACCGACTGCCCTAGTATAATCAAAAGGCACAAGGAAGATTAATAACCTCATCATAGTGCCAATCTGATACCAAATCAATAAGCTCATTTAGGGCTTATAATGTTGTGCTACATTAATTTAATGACATTATTAGTGATATTTGCAATGACTGGGCTAGCATAAACCATTAGTATTTAGGATACTGTTTCACAACGGAAAAAAACCTAATTCCACTAGTTGTGCTTCTATTAACTACACACTTTGTACTTACTAATAATCTTATTATCAGCTTCTGTCGGGTTAATTAAAATTCATGTCTGCAAAGACAGACCAAAACAAAAATACATATTAAATACAAGAAGATCAAATTTAAGCATTCACTTTCACAAAGTGCAAGAGTATTAAAAAAGATGTATGCCGTATTCCAAATTAATTTATGGCCAGTTCATAAGGAGCTGCATAAATAATTTGGCATTGATTGTAATAGCTAAAAAACATGGCAATGAAATATTTTGTATGTGACATGGAGTTTGCCAGAGAGCATTATTCATTTATTGAGTAAAGGAACGTAACCCAAGAAAACTTTATTCATTTGGCTTTTATTCTGAAAAGGGCTAAGATACATACTGTTTTTCAGGCTCCTGCATCAGTCTGAAATAAATAAAATTTTTTGTTTGTGTATTTGTTTGTTTATATTTTATTATTTCAGAGTTTGGTCAATAATTTCTAAGCAAATTGCATAGATTAGTTCTAAGCGAAGAATATTTATTTTCATTTGTTAAAATAATGCTATTAGAATGTTCTTTTTGTATCTAGCAACAGTAATTTGAACTTTAGAATTTTATCATTTGCAACTCTTTTATCATTAGTGAATATTACTTTATAGTGGTTAGCATGTTACAATTACAAATATCACAATGTACTAAGCCAAAATCACTTTACATTATTAATAAATAGATACAGAGGTATGGACATATTAACTGGATTTTGTTCAAGAAGAATCAGAACAAATCTGAAATGAACATGACTATTCCTATGCCTCAAAATTGTTCCTTAAATATTCAAAGTGCATAGATTCTCTCCGATGGAAACTGGCAAGTGTGTGTTGTTATAACATGATGTTTACGCTTTAAGTGTTCTGTATTACAATGAGCTTTTTATTTAAAGAACAAATTATCCTTAAAATATAAGTAAAATATCATGTGTCCATGTACATGTGTCCATATCTGTTTTATGTGGGAATTAGGAAGCAGGAGTTGAAATCCTGAGGTCAAATCTAAGCCCAGCAAAAACAGTAAAAAGAGTAACATGAATTTTCTGATTAGGAGTATTTCAGGAAAAACATAAAATATGCAAAAATTTCCAATAATATTGCAAAATGAAGAAAATTACTTCAGATGACTTTTTAAAAATCTTTCTTAGACTTTTATTTAATTATAATGAATACATCACAACTTTGAGGAGTTTTTTAATTATATTCATTGCTTTTGAAGCAGACTTCATAACTGTAAAACACCTGTGTGTAAACCCAATCTTCTAATGCCAAACCAAAAATCAATTTTCTATTCTTACCTTATTTAAATTCATTGAATTTGAGATATTTATGCAAAGTTTTCTTCTTGAAATTCTCTCTTACACTCCCTTTATCGACATTTTTTCTCATGGTTTTGTTCCTACATGGATGATACTGTCTTTCTGCATCTGGTACTATTTCTTATTTCTCCATGACACTAAAAAGGGGTTCTTCTCAAGGTTCTGTCTTTACCTTTGACTTCTTGTCATGCTCTCATTCAGAAAAGGATAATCTTAACTGCTCTTCACAGCAGTGGCCAACACTGCTTGATTATGTTCAAAACACCTCTGATCTTTAATCTCAGATATACGATATTCAGAATATTTTCCCCGACTATTGGATATTTGAGCTTATGTCACTTTCTCAAAATTAAACTCATTATCTACCCCTTCAATATATATTCTCTATCTCACCTCAATATTTACTTTTGAGCAAATGGGATTCACTATTTGTTCTCTTCTGCACAATGGATCTGGTGAAATATTTTATTAACTTGTCTTCATACATGTGCACTGATGAACATTATGCTCTGGTAGGGTCCAATTCTTATTTGTTCTGTTTACCGTGTCTTTGCAGTTTCCACTGTTTTAGAAGAAGCATTGCAGAGTGACTTCTCCTTGTCATCTCCTCAAATGCAAGTCACACTCACTCCTCATCCTAAAGGTTTCTGGAATCCATAGCCTCAACACATTCTTATTTTATTCTTTTCAGATTTGTGACTTCAACTATTACCATAGCAATTTAGCTGGGTTTTGATATCAGCAGTCTTAATCTATAAAGTATCTCTTCCTGATTAAACTTTGCAATGATTTCATTTCCTTTGGATGGCATAGAAATCCCTTCTTTATATAGCTACTATGTACTCGAATTCCATGTCTCATTCTGCATTTTCTGGGGACTTCAACATCTACCCATATGTACTAACTTTCATTTTCATGAACATGGGAATTTGATACCAGCTTACCTGCTCTTCCCTCTGACAGATGTAGTATCTGTATGTGAGGTATGACCA